>JARQOC010000006.1:147798492-147860370 GCA_033576535.1 Allobates femoralis
GTATCTGGGTTTTCTGGCCCCCGGGGGCAAGACTTCATTTTGGGCGCCCCCCCCCCCCCTTTTGGTTCACATATTTTCCCCCCCACTCTCTCCCCCCATTTTGGGGTCCACATATTCTCCCCCCACCCTCCCCCCCCCCCAGTTTGGCCAAATTATGGCCCCCCCCCCTTTTTCCCCCTTGTTTGGCTCACATAAAAACTCCCCCCCCTTCCCCCCCTGTCCCCCCCATTTTGGATCACAAAAATTCTCCCCCCAAACACCCCCCCCCGTTTACCCCCCTCATACTCCCCTCACCCTCCCCCCCAAAAATTTGCTGCTCAAAACAAACCCCCCCCCATTTTCCCCTACTCACTCTCCCCCCCCCCCATTGTGGCATTAGGCTTTACCGTATTCCTCCTCCTCCTCCTGCATTTCATTCTGCAGCCCTCTATTCAAGTTTTCAGATGGCCTGCAGGTGTCAGGAAACCTGAATTTGGTGAGGGCCCAGAGGTGGCCCAGAAACATATGTTTTGAAGGCTTAGAAATTTTGGAAGGCCCTCTTCTGTACATTTAAGAGTGCCCTCACTTTCTCATATTGTAGGGTTCTCACTCATTTAGCTCATTTAAGGGCAGAGACTACAGAGAAGAAGGACAAGTGACCTGGAGTACAAGAAGGGAGCAGTGACTGCATGCCTTTGGATTGGCTTAACTCTCCCAACAAAAAAAATAAAACTGCACTAGTCAACTAGATGATGAGCTCAAATATATCACTTGTTCAAGTCAATGGACAAAGGATATATGGTGCCCCCCTTCCAGGATGGGTTGGAGTTGGAGTACCTCCTCCAAATGGCTCAGATATTTTTATTGGCAATATTCCCCAGATTATATAGGAAGAGAAGACTTGTTGATACTCTAGTACCTGGTCCAGTGCAGAATGTGCTTCGGATCTCCAAAAATTACTCCTGGGGGCTGTGGCATAGTCTCAGTAAGATACCATGACAAGGGCCTCCCACAGAGGTGTATCTAGGTTTTCTGGCACCCGGGGCAAGACTTCAGTTTGGCGCCCCCCCCCTCCCCTCTTTGGTTCACATATATTCCCCCCACTCTCTCCCCCCAGTTTGGTCCACATATTCTCCCCCCACCCTCTCCCCCCCAGTTTGGCTCAAATATATGGCCCCCACCCTGTTCCCCCTTGTTTGGCTCACATATACTGCCCCCTCGCTGTCCCCCAGTTTGGATCACATATTCTCCCACCATCATCTTCCCCGTTTACTCCTCATACTCCCCTCACCCTCTCCCTCCAATTTGCTGCTCACACAAACCCCTCCCCAGTTTCCTACTCACAGTCTCCCCCCCCCCAGTTTGCTGCCCACATTCCCCCCCACCCCCCAGTTTCCTGCTCACACTCCCCCCAAAGTATGCTCATGTTTCTCCCCACCCCTTCCCCCAGTTTTCTGCTCACAACCCACAATATGTTGCTCTCACGCTCCCCCCACTCTGTTCCCCTTCTCCTAATTACATTACTGCTCTGTTTCTGGAGCAGTCTTCAGCCTTCTGACTCGGTGCCTCTGCTGTGACGTCAGCAGCGTGGTCAGGTGATCTGATCACGCAGCTGACTGAGCTGAGGACCCGGAAGTGCAGGAAACAGGGCGGCAGCGGCTGAAGACGCTGCTTCCATGGTACAGGCGTCTGATAGATGCCTGTGCATGGACTGCAGGAGCTGGCGGCCTCCGAGTCTCTGCTCCCGCGGTCAGTTGACCGCGGGAGAGGGAATAGCCGACTCCCACAGCGGAGGGAAGGGCGCAATATGCGGCCGTGGGGGAGACTCCTCAGGCGCTGCAGCAGGAGGCTTGACAGCGCCCCCTGCCTGCTTGCGCCCGGTGCAAATGCACCCCCAGCCCCCCCTAGATACGGCCCTGGCCTCCCATGACAAACATTGTCTACATAGGACTACTGTAGTAGTTGTGGCTCTCAATTCAAGTTTTTAGAGGGCCATCAGTTAGTCATCAAAAGTCGATGTAAATTCCTATCAAATATGTATCCCTTATATCAGACACAATGTGGCACAATCCAGGCATGTTTTTTTGAAAACTATGGTTACTTACAACAGTAAATTTCTATTGAATACGTATCCCCATCCCAGTCATAATTTTGTACAACTCAAGCTTTTTTTTTTTACAACTATGGTGACTTAAAACAGTACATTTCTATAGAATATGTATCCCCTAACTCAGTCACAATGTGGCCCCAACCCATGACAAGGGCTCCCAATGACAAATATTAGTTAGGCTGGAGTAGGAGTAGTGTCCTGGTTTTTCCACTGTACAATGTACAGTGTGTTTTAGAAAACTTGCCCTAGGGTATGAGTTATGGTTGACACAGAGACACCATCACCAGGGCCTTCAATGGCACATAGTTGTTAGGCTGGATTAGGAGTACTGTCCTGGTAGGTTCACTGCACAATGTGCATTGAGTTTTTAAAAATTAGCTCAAGGGACTGAGTCATGGTTGACGCAGGAAAGGAACCGGTTTCTATGGGAAGGGGTGGACATTAAGAGCAGTAGTAAAAATAAACATTTTAGTTGAGTTTAGGTTGGCTTGCTCTCATGTGGAAGGATTACAATCTATGGAGAAATACAGTCCTTGTTCAATGTAATCATAGTAAGTCTATCTACATTTTCCGTGGAGAGGCTTGTGTGCCAATCAGGGACAATTGTCCCAGTGGAACTGAAAACATGCTCTGACATCACATTAGCAGCTGGGCAGGCCACCACCTCCAAAGCATTTAGGGAGAGGTCGGTCCAAGTGTTCAGCTTTGACACCCAATAAGTAAAGGGAACTGAGGCGTCAGGAAGGACATAGCTATGGTCACTTAAGTACTCCTTAACCATGTTGTTCAACGTCTCCCTCCTTGGCATTGTTATAGGCTCTTGCTGATGTGCTGGTTCATTGAAAATTACCCAGTTTGTGCACATTTTCTCCCCCTCCTTTGTTGGACTGGTGTGCATGTCTCTCCCCATGAATCCTTGCTGTTGAAAAGAGCAGGTATCTCTGCTGCCAGCGGATGATGTTCTCAGAAACTGACATACAAAGGCCCTCTTGAAGGATTCCATTGTGCAACCCTTTGGTGACTCCAAAAGGAGAGAAGGAAAATTCTCCTTGGTCCAGAAAGGCGGCCAACCAGTTTAGGTTGTTTGAAAAAATGTGCATCGTGTGAGGTTCTTGTGACAGACACTAACATAAAAACTGAGCCATGTTGGTCAAGATGCAAATAGACAAAGGTTCTATTTCCCCACCAGTGGGAACAATAGCCATCCTCTCCTCATGCTGACTCTCCTCATGCTGACTCGCCTCCTTCCCCTCCACCTCCTCTTCTGCAGCACATCCATGATGGACTGACATGAACCTGGAGTTTTGAGTCCCCTCTGTAGCATTGCAAGTCCCCTTATCAGCACAGAAAAAGAAGTCTTCTTCCCCCTCATCCTCCTCATCTTCCTCATCATAACCCAATGTTGTTTCAGAATATTGGCTGGGTAGTATCACCCATTCGGAAATCTGACTCCATAGCCACATGCTGGGCACTCAAAACTTCCTCTTTGACAATATGCAGTGACTGTTTCAACAGAGTTACAGGATGGTTATGATGATAATAGCCTGATAACTGCTCACGAGCTTGGTGGAGTACTGAAAGTTCTCAAGAACCTCACAAATGTTACAACAGTTGTTGTATTTGGTGGCTGACTCTCAGTCTGATTGGCATGTTGAAGCTGGTATACAGTTACTGCCCTCTGCTACTCACTAATCCTTGCCAACATACGACATGTTGAGTTCCACCGCATGGGAGGTCACAAATGAGTCATTGACTTGGCAAATTCAAGTGCTTTTTTATCACTGTAAAACCAGGAAAAGCAGTAGAGGAAAGGCGGAAATGAGCGCTAATACGGTGCACCTTCTTAAGTACAAGTTAGGGTATGCTTTGAGAAATTTCTGAACAGCTATGGTCAGCATGTGATCCATGCAGCTGTTTGGCTGATACCATGAGTCTTTATCAATCCCTGTCCTCCACTCTCCAATGCCACCCACCTCTGTGCTGACAACAGTCCGGACTTTTCAGGTATTGGTAATCTTACCAATTAGTCTTCTCCTCTTCTTCCTCCTCTTTCTCTTGGACCACCATTTGATTCCGCATGCTAGAATTACAATTTGTCATGTAAAAAACAAGCCATCATATGTTTATATTCACAGAAAAATAAAAAAGTTATGGCTCTTGGAAGCAGGGGAGTGAAAACCGAAAAACAGAAAATTTCCTGGGGGTGAAGAGATTAATACTATGTGCTTCTCAGCCGTAGCCTAAGAAGCATTTCTGAGTAGGACACACTGGTCAATTAAGATGTGTGGGTGTGTCACACACCTCTCTGAAATTTGATGTGGAAGAGTAAGTAAATTAATTATCCTTTTTGTTTGAGAGAAAAGAATGCCACAGTGGCAGGGGTGTGAATGTGTTGTTATATTTGAGCCGCAGATAATAAATCATTTTTTTGGAGCGCTTATATTAAAGACTCTTACATAATAACGTAAAAGACAGTGGATGTATGATGGAGAATTCCCAAAGGATCTCGAAGCTGCATTTGGCTGACAGACTTTATATTCCAGGAATTGGCGCTGTCCTGCTCCAGAGGTGTGGAGTCACCTCGCCTGGTGTGGACTATTATTGAGCTTAAGGAAATGAAGCTGTGGTTTGAGTTGAAAGAATAGGTGCTTCCAAAGCCTAGGCCATGTCTCCACTTGCAGTGTGAGGCCACTTATTAAAAAGATTTCCAGTATGGACAATGTTCTCCATTAATTATTTCTCTTGGTCTGCTGAATTGTCCTTTGTTGTTTTATGGTGATTCAGTGATTGATTTCTATGGATTTTATAAGTGGTGACATTAAAAGCCTTGATCAATTGTTCTAACCACCATGCCCCAAGACATTTTCATTACTTTATTTTCCTGGTTAGCATTTGCCTGTTATATCTTTTGTCCATTATTTATTTTAATCCACTGCAATTTTTCACAAATATTAGCACTTTCTTTTAGTACAATAGGACAATTAATGAAAATGGGAGAGGTGTAGGTAAATGTTAAAGCAATCACATGCCATTCCAGTTGTACACACAAAAAATTAAGACTAAGAAAAAATATATTTCCTACATATCAATCCAGCTTGAAGGCACATTTTGTTTAACATAATTGTCTATATCATTTGTACTCTTCTTGAACACGAAGATAGTTCAAAATACAATTGACTTTCAATACAAATTCTCCCAAGCATTGAAAGTCTTTCTTTAATCAGATGCATTTCTAATAGGCATGCCTGGAAGATCTATCTTTTGTATCTTTTGCTCTAAATAAGAATAACCTTTTCAGTTTCTTTCTCAGGGCTCTAATAATTCAGACAAAGATCTATATTTTTTTTTTCGATGTCCCTACATATAGATCAAAGCAGAAGTATTATACAAAAGGGAAATGAGAGAGGAAAAAACTATCTCTTATCACTTTGCACTGATCCTCCTTGGTTCTCTCAATTCACAATCCATTCCAAAACTTCATAAACCATCATGTGTAGCTTATATATTACTAGTAAAAAGGCCCGATGCAATTGCATCGGGAGCGCGGTGAAATGAATTGTGTGTATACAGGCGGGTGAGTGGCTAGCAGAGTATACATGGGGCTCTGTGGGTAGCAGAGTATACAGACGGCTCTGAGGGTAGCAGATTATACAGGCGGCTCTGTGGGTAGGAAAGCATACAGGGGGCTCTGTGGGTAGCAGAGTATACAGGCAGGTTTGTGGGTAGCAGATTATACAGGCGGCTCTGTGGGTAGCAGAGTATATAGGCGGCTCCGTGGGTAGCAGAGTATACAGGCGGGTCTGTGGGTAGCAGAGTATAGAAGAGGCTCTGTGGGTAGCAGAGTATACAGGCGGCTCTGTGGGTGTCAGAGTATAGAGGGGGCTCTGTGGATAGCAGAGTATGATGTGGCGGGAGGCTGGAGGGGTGAGGAGAGAAGAGGCTGGAGGGGTGAGGAGAGCAGAGGCTGGAGTGGTGAGGAGAGGTCCAGCTGGAGGGGTGAGGAGAGGTTCAGCTGGAGGGTTGAGGAGAGGTTCAGCTGGAGGGGTGAGGAGAGGTCCGGCTGGAGGGGTGAGGAGAGATGCGGCTGGAGCGGCGATTTCACCGATCGGCAGCAGGACGTGGCTGCGTGCTGGGGCTGATCGCAGCCCCAGTCACACGGCATTGTCCTCTGCGGCGGGTTGGGTGATGCAGAGAGGGATCAGTGCCTACCCTCAGGTCACACATGTGAGGATGTGAGGCTGGAGGAGGCTGTGAGGCTGGAGGAGGCTGTGAGGATGTGAGGCTGGAGGTGGCTGTGAGGCTGGAGGAGGCTGTGAGGATGGGGAGGATGTGAGGCTGGAGGAGGCTGTGAGGCTGGAGGAGGCTGTGAGGCTGAAGGAGGCAGTGAGTTTGGAGGCTGTGAGGATGGGGAGGCTGTGAGGATGGGGAGGCTGTGAGGCTGGAAGAGGCTGTGAGGCTGGAGGAGGCTGTGAGCATGGGGAGGCTGTGAGGCTGGAGGAGGCTGTGAGGCTGGAGGAGGCTGTGAGGATGTGAGGCTGGAGGAGGCTGTGAGGCTGAAGGAGGATGTTAGGATGGGGAGGATGTGAGGCTGGAGGAGGCTGTGAGGCTGGAGGAGGCTGTGAGGCTTGAGGAGGCTGTGAGGCTGGAGGAGGCTGTGAGGATGGGGAGGCTGTGAGGCTGGAAGAGGCTGTGAGGCTGGAGGAGGCAGTGAGGCTGGAGGAGGCAGTGAGGCTGGAGGCTGTGAGGATGGGGAGGCTGTAAGGATGGGGAGGCTGTGAGGCTGGACGAGTCTGTGAGGCTGGAGGAGGCTGTGAGGCTGGAGAAGGCTGTGAGGCTGGAGGAGGCTGTGAGGATGTGAGGCTGGAGGAGGCTGTGAGGCTGAAGGAGGATGTGAGGATGGGGAGGATGTGAGGCTGTGAGGCTGGAGGAGGCTGTGAGGCTTGAGGAGGCTGTGAGGCTGGGGGAGGCTGTGAGGATGGGGAGGCTGTGAGGCTGGAGGAGGCTGGAGGAGGCTTTTACTGTACTGAGCATGCTCAGTACAGTAAAACGTCCCCAAACAGGAAGGCAGGGGTTAAAAAAAAAAAGAAAAAGTTTATGCTCACCTTCCCCTGAGCCCCCGCCGTCTTCCTGCAGCCTCTCGGTGGCTCCCGCAGGCTCCCAGTGTCTGCAGAGGTCGTCTACTGCACTACAGGACCTGCGGTGATGTCACAGTCACGTGACCGCAAGTTACCATGGAGTAACCTGGTGTCACGTGACTGTGACATCACCACAGGTCCTGTGGTGCAGTAGACGACCTCTGCAGACATCGGGAGCCTGCGGGAGCTACCGGGAGGCTGCAGGAATACGGCAGGAGACGGCGGGGGCTCGGGGAGAGGTAAGCATAATTTTTTTTTTTTAAGGGTAGTGCGGCTGCGGCTCGCGATGACGCTGTGCGTCATCGCTCGCAGTGCTGCAAAGGAGCTTGGGATTCGGCTACAGTGCCCATATCCCAAACTCCCGATTATATAAGTAGATATACTCTCTCACACTCCCCCTCTTTGTCTTTCTGTATACATTATTTCCTTCTCGCTATTTATTTTGTAGTATATAAATCTCTAATGAAGAAAAAGTCATGGAATCAAAGCATTATTAAACATTAATGATGAGTGCATTGCTCGAGTCTCCACCTCAACATGCGGGGATTACATACTATACAAGGTAATGCCGTAACCGTGCTAGCTACTGACATTACTGTGATTGACTGGCCGTGTCCTATCATCGTGTCTTATAGAAGACTCAGTGACACAATGCTTGCCGCACTCTTTTCTGGAAGCATATCAGGGAGAGTTGATCTAGGAGGGAGTTCTTAAATTAGAGCAGGGGTTAGCAACTCCAAGCCTCGAGGGCCGCACACAGTCCAGGTTTTCAAGATTTCCTTAGAATTTGACAGTTGCTAATTTAAATAATTGTAAATTCCCAACTGTCAAATTGTAAGGAAATCTTGAAAACCTGGACTGTGTGCGGCCCTCGAGGCTTGGAGTTGCCCATCCCTGAATTAGAGGAAGCTTATAGTTATGGTCTAATTGCTATTACAGTATTTGAATACCACTGTTGCACCATTAAAATAAAAGTCCTTTTCAGGGCTACATACTGTACTTTCTCTAGTAAAACCACTGTCAACTGCATTCAGTCAAGGGATAGCTGATGGAGGAGGGATATTTTTGTATTATAGGCAGGATTTATTTCCGTACAGTTATTCTATATACAGGTGCATCTCCATGAATTAGGATATCATTAAAAGGTTCATTTTTTCACTAATTCAATACAAAAGTGAAACACATATATTATATAGAGTAATTACAAACAGACTGATCTATTTCAGGTGTTTCTGAAAATGTTAAATTAAACTAAATTAAATTAACTTAAAGTAGAGAGGATGAAGGGATAAAAATCCTGTAGCCATATACCATTGGACATCAAAAGATGTATATAATATTGATTTATTAGTCAACGTGTTTCAGGGCCTCCTGAAACGCCCTGAAACATGACAATATGATATTCATTTGTCCTGAAGGATGGGCTAGGCAGCCCTGAAACACATTGACTAATAAATCAATATTACATTCCCCCTTTGATGTCTCCTGGAATATGGCAGTGGAGTTTTTAAGCCTTCATCCTCCATACCCTATATGCACCATGCTCGAGACTGCAGCAGCCGTGATATGCTTTTTGTGTGGTTGTGACTCTCACAACCACACAAGGTCAAGCCTCTGATACCTATTTCAATAACATTTTATCTCTCAGATCCTTCATCCTCCCTACTTTAACTCCTTAAGGACCGAGTCACTTTGCAGCTTAATGATCAGACCGTTTTTTGTAATTCTGACCAGTGTCGCTTTATGAGGTAATAACTCTGGTACGCTTCAACGGATCCTAGCGATTCTGAGATTGTTTTTTCGTGTCATATTGGGCTTCATGTTGGTAGTAAATTTAGGTCGGTAATTTTTACGTTTATTTGTGACAAAATCAAAAATTTGGTGAAAATTTTGAAAATTTTGTAATTTTCTAATTTTTTATTTTTATTCTGTTAAACCAGAGAGTTATGTGACACAAAATAGTTAATAAATAACATTTCCCACATGTCTACCTCACATTTTTTTTTGGTAGGAAGTTATAAGGGTTCAAAGTTCATCACCAATTTCTCATTTTTCCAGCGAAATTAAAAAAAACATTTTTTTAGTGACCACATCACATTTGAAGTCCCTTTGAGGGGTGTACATGACAGAAAACACCCAAAAGTGACACCATTCCAAAAACTGCACCCCTCAAGCTACTCAAAATTACATTCAAGAATATTATTAACTCTTCAGGTGCTTCATAGGAACTAAAGCAATGTGGAAGGAAAAAATGGACATTTTAATTTTTCAAACAAAAATGCTCTTTTAGGCTCAATTTTTTCATTTTCACATGGGCAACAGGATAATATGCATCTGAAAATTTGTTGGGCATATACTTCATTTGTTGGGCATATACTTCATATGTGGTCATAAACCACTTTTTGGGCGCATGGCACTGCTCAGAAGGGAAGGAGCACAATTTAACTTTTGGAGCTAATTTTAGATTCAAAAAGTCAAATGGCACTACTTCCCTTTCGAGCCCTGCCGTGCGCCCAAACAGTGGTTTATGACCACATATGAGGTATCGGTGTACTCAGGAGAAATTTTCCAACAAATTTCAGAATCCAGTTTATCCTGTTGCCCATGTGAAAATGAAAAAAATGGATGCCAAAGCAAAATTTGTGTGAAAAAAAAAGTACTTTTTCATTATTACGGATCAATTTGTGAAGCACCTGGGGGTTCAAAGTGCTCATTATACATCTAGATAAGTTCCTTTGGGGGTCTAGTTTCCAAAATGGGGTCACTTGTAGGGGTGCTCCAATGTTTAGGGACACAGGGGCTCTCCATACACAACATGGTGTCCGCTAACAATTTAAATGGAAAATTAGCTCCAATAGTTAGCGGACACCATGTCGCGTTTGGAGAGCCCCTATACGCCTAAACATTGCAGCTCCCCCACAAATTACCTAATTTTGGAAACTAGACCTCCCAAGGAACTTATCTAGATGTATAGTAAGAACTTTGAACCCCCAGGTGCTTCACAAATTGATCCATAAAAATGAAAAGTACTTTTTTTTCACAATTTTCTTTTTTCATTTTTACGGATTAATTTGTGATGCACCTGGGGGTTCAAAGTGCTCACTATGCATCTAGATAAGTTTCTTGGGGGGTATAGTTTCCAAAATGGGGTCACTTGTAGGGGTGCTCCAATGTTTAGGCACACAGGGGCTTTCCATACACGACATGGTGTCCGCTAACAATTTAAATGGAAAATTAGCTCCAATAGTTAGCGTACACCATGTCGCTTTTGGAGAGTCCCTGTCTGCCTAAACATGGGAGCTCCCCCACAAGTGACCTCATTTTGGAAACTACACCCTCCAAGGAACTTATCTAGATGCATAGTGAGCAGTTTGATCCCCCAGGTGCTTCACAAATTGATCTGTAAAAATGAAAAAGTACTTTTTTTTTCACAAAAATGTTCTTTTAGCCTTAATTGTTCCATTTTCACTTGGCAACAGGATAAAATAGATCCTAAAATTTATTGGGCAATTTCTCTTGAGTAAACCACTGTTAGTGAACACCACATCGCATTTGGAAATTCTCTAATGTGCCTAAACAATGGAGCTCCCCCACATGTGAGATTTTGCACTGATGATATGGGGCTCCGCTGTATTTTTGGTCACCAGCACTGATACAACAGGCACCCCCAGTTGCCTAGTTTTACCTGGCTGGTAATGAAAATACAGCGGAGCCCTTTTTTTTTAAATATTGAAATAATATAAAAAAAAATGACGTGGGCCACATTTTTAGTTTCCAGCCAGGTACAACTAAGCAGCTACGGGCTGCTACCCACCCTCAGCTGCTTAGTTGTACCTGGCTGGTAACCAAATTACGGCGGAGCCCTTTTTTTAAATTATTTCTTGAAATAATTAAAAAAAAAATGACATGGGCTTCGCCATATTTTTATCTTCCAGCCAGGTACAACTAGGCAGCTGGGAGCTGGAATCCACAGTATGGAGAGGCCCAAGCGTTCTGGGCCCCCCACACTGCAAATTGCAGCCCGCAGCCGTCCCAGGAAATGGCGCATTCATTAGAAGCACCATTTCCTGGCGCTGTACCCAGACTCTTTCAGCTGCCCTGGTGCCGGTGGCAAACTGGGTAATAAAGGGGTTAATACCAGCTTTGCATTGGCAGCTGGCACTAAGCCCAAGGTTTATATTGTCGGGCCAATGTTAGACCCGACAATTAGTAACCTCTAAGTCAATAGTAAATAAGACACCACACTGTGAAAAAATCATTTTATTAGAAAAAAATACAAAAATACATATTTGAACTCCATCTTTTAACCCCCACATGCCCTCCGACGTAGTCCACAAAGATGGTCCCACGACAGTCAGTCATCTCTAGAGACTGCAGCGAGGGATCAAGGGTCCTTTTGCTGCAGTCTCTGGGGTCACACTGATGCTGCACTGTTTGGCAATGATCTGCCATACAGTGTAGCTGTCAGTGCTGCAAACCCAGGTCCCAGAGATCACATGATCTCTGAGGCTTGGGTCAGGTTACCAGAAGTCGCCATGGCAACCTTAGGTTAGCAGATGTCGCAATGGCAACCTCAGGTTACCAGATGTTGCCATGGCAACCTCAGGTTACCAGAAGTCACCATGGCAACCTCAGGTTAGTAGATGTCACCATGGCAACCTCAGGTTACCAGAAGTCGCCATAGCCACCTAAGGTGGCTAAGGCGATATCTGGTAACCTGAGGTTGGCATGGCAACGTCTACTAACCTGAGGTTGCCATGGCGACATCTGGTAACCTGAAGTTGCCATGGCAACCTCATGTTAGTAGACATGGCAACATCTGGTAACCAGATGTTGCCATGGCAACCTCAGGTTACCAGATGTTGCCATGGCAACCTCAGGTTACCAGATGTTGCCATAGCTACCTTAGGTTACCAGATATCGCCATGGCAACCTCAGGTTATCAGATATCGCCATAGCCACCTAAGGTTGCCATGGCAGTGTCTGGTAACCTGAGGTTGCCATGGCGACATTTGGTAACCTGAGGTTGCCATGGCGACATCTGGTAACCTGAAGTTGCCATGGCAACCTCAGGTTAACAAAAGTCACCATGGCAAACTCAGGTTAGTTGATGTCGCCATGGCAACCTCAGGCTACCAGATGTCACCATAGACACCTAAGGTTGCCATGACGACATCTGGTAACCTGAGGTTTCCATGGGAACCTTAGGTGGCCATAGCAACATCTGGTAACCTGAGTTTGCCATGCCGACATCTGGTAACCTGAAGTCTCCATGGCAACCTCAGGCTACCAGATGTCGCCATGGCAACCTCAGGTAAGCAGATGTCACCATGGAAACCACAGGTTATCTGATGTCGCCATAGCCACCTAAGGTTGCCATGGCGACATCTGATAACCTAAGGCTGCCATGGCAACCTCAGGTTACCATGGTGATCAGCCCATTCCAATTACATTATGATGGGCTGATCATCGGACCCTACGGGGGCGACACAGTGCCAGAGACAGCGACCACATAGTGATCGCTGTCCCTGGCTGTCAGATCGCTCCTCTCAGCCTCATGAAGGGGATGAGGCTGAAGGAGCGGGGTAGAGCCGCGGGCACCAGAGGAAGAGGAGAGCGGGAGCAGCCAGAGGAAGAGACCGGGCACCAGAGAAGGAGGTGAGCGGGGAGACCAGGGAGCATAGACAGGATGGGGAGGAGGAAGCGAGGAGAGGAGGGAGGGGAGCAGAGACAGGAGGGATGAGAGGAAAAAGTGGGGAGAGGACAGAGGAGACCGGGGAGCAGAGGAAGAAGCTGGGAGAGGACAGAGGAGTCCGGGGAGCAGAGGAAGAAGTGGGGATAGGACAGAGGAGACCAGGGAGCAGAGGAAGAAGTGGAGAGAGGACAGAGGAGACTGGGGAGCAGAGGAAGAAGCGGGGAGAGGACAGAGGTGACCGGGGAGCAGAGGTAGAAGCGGGGAGAGGACAGAGGAGACCGGGGAGAAGAGGAAGAAGTGGGGAGAGGACAGAGGAGATCGGGAGGCAGGAGCAGTGGGCACAGGCAGGTGATGCATGCAGGAGCCAGGCACAGCTGACAGCCTGACTCCTGCAGAGATCATGCAGGAAAGTGCTGACATTCAGAATTTCCCTGCGCAATCATGATGTGATCGGTCAGTCAGATTGACTGACCGATCACATTGCTCTGAGTGTGGGGACCACTAACAAGGGTCCCCACACCTCCTCCTCTGACCCTTAGCTGTCACTGACAGCTGTAATGGTCCCTTTACATGCGGCCACAGGGAGGTAGAAACCGGCAGGCAACAGGCACAATTGTGTCCGATGCCTGCCGGTTTCTACCCTCCTGTGGCCGCGTGTAAAGGGACCATTAGATTTGAGCTGTCACTGTTTGTTTACAAGCAGTGACAGTTCAAAGCCATGACGAGTTTAGCCATCATGATGCGGGAACTGACATCTTTTCATGACGGCTAAACTCGTCATTAGTCATAATGGGGTTAATTTTCTGAGAAAATGACTTTTGGGTTTTCATTGTCCATCAGCCATAATCAACATTAACAGAAATAAACACTTGAAATACAGTTAGGGCCAGAAATATTTGGACAGTGACACAATTTTCGCGAGTTGGGCTCTACATGCCACCACATTGGATTTGAAATTAAACCTCTACAACAGAATTCAAGTGCAGATTGTAACGTTTAATTTGAAGAGTTGAACAAAAATATCTGATAGAAAATGTAGGAATTGTACACATTTCTTTACAAACACTCCACATTTTAGGAGGTCAAAAGTAATTGGACAAATGAACATAACCCAAACAAAATATTTTTATTTTCAATATTTTGTTGCGAATCCTTTGGAGGCAATCACTGCCTTAAGTCTGGAACCCATGGACATCACCAAACGCTGGGTTTCCTCCTTCTTAATGCTTTGCCAGGCCTTTACAGCCGCAGCCTTCAGGTCTTGCTTGTTTGTGGGTCTTTCCGTCTTAAGTCTGGATTTGAGCAAGTGAAATGCATGCTCAATTGGGTTAAGATCTGGTGATTGACTTGGCCATTGCAGAATGTTCCACTTTTTTGCACTCATGAACTCCTGGGTAGCTTTGGCTGTATGCTTGGGGTCATTCTCCATCTGTACTATGAAGCGCCGTCCAATCAACTTTGCAGCATTTGGCTGAATCTGGGCTGAAAGTATATCCCGGTACACTTCAGAATTCATCCGGCTACTCTTGTCTGCTGTTATGTCAACAATAAACACAAGTGACCCAGTGCCATTGAAAGCCATGCATGCCCATGCCATCACGTTGCCTCCACCATGTTTTACAGAGGATGTGTTGTGCCTTGGATCATGTGCCGTTCCCTTTCTTCTCCAAACTTTTTTCTTCCCATCATTCTGGTACAGGTTGATCTTTGTCTCATCTGTCCATAGAATACTTTTCCAGAACTGAGCTGGCTTCTTGAGGTGTTTTTCAGCAAATTTAACTCTGGCCTGTCTATTTTTAGAATTGATGAATGGTTTGCATCTAGATGTGAACCCTTTGTATTTACCGTCATGGAGTCTTCTCTTTACTGTTGACTTAGAGACAGATACACCTACTTCACTGAGAGTGTTCTGGACTTCAGTTGATGTTGTGAACGGGTTCTTCTTCACCAAATAAAGTATGCGGCGATCATCCACCACTGTTGTCATCCGTGGACGCCCAGGCTTTTTAGAGTTCTCAAGCTCACCAGTCAATTCCTTTTTTCTCAGAATGTACCCAATTGTTGATTTTGCTACTCCAAGCATGTCTGCTATCTCTCTGATGGATTTTTTCTTTTTTTTCAGCCTCAGGATGTTCTGCTTCACCTCAATTGAGAGTTCCTTTGACCGCATGTTGTCTGGTCACAGCAACAGCTTCCAAATGCAAAGCCACACACCTGGAATCCACCCTTGACCTTTTAACTACTTCATTGATTACAGGTTAACGAGGGAGACACCTTCAGAGTTAATTGCAGCCCTTAGAGTCCATTGTCCAATTACTTTTGGTCCCCTTGAAAAAGAGGAGGCTATGCATTACAGAGCTATGATTCCTAAACCCTTTCTCCGATTTGGATGTGGAATCTCTCATATTGCCGCTGGGAGTGTGCACTTTCAGCCCATATTATATATATAACTAGCTGTGAGCCCGATGCGATTGCATCGGGATTCTAGAATCTGTGTATAGGGCATTGCTCGGGCTGCTGCAACGACCCCTTCGCGGGCATTGCGAGTGAGTCTCGTGGGCGATGCGCGTCCACGAGCAAAGCCACGGAGGTAGCGGCGTGTGCGAGGGAATTCGCTACAGCAATTATATAATAGATTATCAGTATGTAATATATAATTTCCCTAACGCACTTCCGTAAGTTTCGGCGCTGTTTCCGTCGTTGTGGGCGTGGGCGCAGCGCCCACGCGACCTGTGAAGCATTGCCGGCGCCACTGATTCACAAAGCCTCTCTCGCAATGGCCGCCAAGCGGCCGTTGCGAGTCCTTGCAGAATAGGCGCGACTCACTAATTTATACATAATCACATACATAATACTGATAATTCGTATATAATCACATATATATATATATATAGATGGCGGGCCGATTCGAAAGAATTGGGTAGTCTAGAATCCATATATAGTATATTTACTAATAGTTAGGGGAGTGGGGTGAAATGAATTGTGTGTATACAGGTGGCTCAGTGGTTAGCAGTGAGTGGGGTGGCTCAGTGGTTAGCAGTGAGTGCGGTGGCTCAGTGGTTAGCAGCGAGTGCGATGTCTCAGTGGTTAGCAGTGAGTGCGGTGGCTCAGTGGTTAGCAGTGTGGTGAGATTGGTGAGCACAGTGGCGTGGGCAGAGTGCTGAGTGCAGCGCTGTGGGCAGAGTGGTCAGCACACACATACATACATACACACACACACACACAGACACTTCGCTATAGTTAGCACTGACCCTACGTCTTCCCCAGAGGTGTATCTAGGTTTTCTGGCACCCGGGGCAAGACTTCAGTTTGGCGCCCCCCCCCCCCCCTTTGGTTCACATATATTCCCCCCACTCTCTCCCCCAGTTTGGTCCACATATTCTCCCCCCACCCTCTCCCCCCCCAGTTTGGCTCAAATATATGGCCCCCACCCTGTTCCCCCTTGTTTGGCTCACATATACTGCCCCCTCGCTGTCCCCCCAGTTTGGATCACATATTCTCCCACCATCATCTCCCCCGTTTACACCCCTCACCCTCTCCCTCCAATTTGCTGATCACACACACCCCTCCCCAGTTTCATACTCACACTCTCCCCCCCCAGTTTGCTGCCCACATTCCCCCCCACCCCCCAGTTTCCTGCTCACACTCCCCCCAAAGTATGCTCATGTTCCCCCCCCTTCCCCCAGTTTTCTGCTCACAGCCCCCAATTTGTTGCTCTCACGCTCCCCCCACCCTCTTCCTCCACTCTGTTCCCCTTCTCCTAATTACATTACTGCTCTGTTCCTGGAGCGGTCTTCAGCCTTCTGCCTCGGTGGCCGGTGCCTCTGCTGTGACGTCAGCAGCGTGGTCAGGTGATCTGATCACGCAGCTGACTGAGCTGAGGACCCGGAAGTGCGGGAACAGGGCGGCAGCGGCTGAAGACGCTGCTTCCATGGTACAGGCGTCTGATAGATGCCTGTACATGGACTGCAGGAGCCGGCGGCCGCAGAGTCTCTGCTCCCGCGGTCAGCTGACCGCGGGAGAGAGAATAGCCGACTCCCACAGCGGGGGGAAGGGCGCAATATGCGGCCGTGGGGGAGACTTCTCAGGCGCTGCAGCAGGAGGCTTGACAGCGCCCCCTGCCTGCTTGCGCCCGGTGCAAATGCACCCCCAGCTTCCCCCTAGATACGGCCCTGGTCTTCCCTGCCGGCTGGATCCTGAGTTGACATGTCGGCGCCCGCGGACGACTGGATCCAATATGGCGACCGGGAAGTTTGGCGAGACTTTTTGGACGCGATATTTGATCGAGTAGTTCGGGGGCGGCGACATGTCGGTGATGCAGGGCCGGTGGTAAGTATGGGTGTGTGTATGTGTATGTGTGCGGAGAAAGTGAGTCAAGTGCGGAGAAAGTGAGGTGTGGTGATGTGGCCCCTGGCCGGGTGCATCACACGGGTTATCAATGCAGGTCTGTGTTCACATGGGCCGGTTTTTCTGATTTGTGTGTGGTGTGTGAAACCTGTCCGATGTACAGGGGGTTAACAGCTGAAGGGTTTTCATGAGCTGAGTAAAACAGCTGAGTGTGAGTGCTGAAGATCCGATACATTCATGAGCCTAATGAGCGGCTGAACCTGTGGGGATGAGTGCTTTGCTGTGCGGAGAAAGTGTGGTGTGGTGATGTGGCCCCTGGCCGGGTGCATCACACGGGTTATCAATGCAGGTCTGTGTTCACATGGGCCGGTTTTCCTGATTGTGTGTGGTGTGTGAAACCTGTCCGATGTACAGGGGGTTAACAGCTGAAGGGTTTTCATGAGCTGAGTAAAACAGCTGAGTGTGAGTGCTGAAGATCCGATACATTCATGAGCCTAATGAGCGGCTGAACCTGTGGGGATGAGTGCTTTGCTGGGCTAAACCTGAATGGTGCACAGGGGGTTAATCACATCTCAGGTCTGTGTGTGAGTGAAGATGTGCTGATTGACTCACTGGGTTGCAGCTGTGAGTGAGCAGGCTGGATAGGAACCTGGCAGGTGTCTGAGTGAGGAGAGGACGATGGGATTCAGAAGTCCAGAGCACTGCCATGTGAGGAGGTGCTGGAAGTGATCCGTCCCCAGTGGGTAAGTGATGGGAGCCTGCTAGCTCCATGCTAGTGCACCTGATGTGTGCATGGCAGCCAGTGTCCAAGGACCAGGCGGTCAAATGTGCAGTGTGAGAGACCGAGTACGGCTCCAGGGCCAGGTGGTCACAGCTGACTTTGGGACTGACTGTATTGTTGTTACTATGTGATGTCTCATGTACAAATGCCATGTGTGATGACTCATGTGCAATAGGGGGGTGGTGGTGGTGGTGGTGGTGGTGGTTTACTGCTCGCAATGCCCGCTTTGCGGGCATTGCTTCGCGAGTCCCGGACAGAGTCCTGGAGAAAGTTCCGAGCTACGCAAACAAAGCCACAGGAAGTAGCGCCGGTCAGACGGAAGTCAGCTACGGCAATTATAATAGATTGTATTTCTGAACATGTTTTTGTAAACAGCTAAAATAACAAAACTTGTGTCACTGTCCAAATATTTCTGGCCCTAACTGTAGATCCCTCTGTTTGTAATGACTTTATAATGGCCTGCAGAAGTACCGATTTAGGTACAAAACAGTGGACCGTTGTCCATTCTCCCAACCCCCCCCCCCCCTTCCCCGCACATGTTTTTGAAATCTCTGGAATAAAATCCAAGACTGAAAATCGTGTGAGGGTAAGTGCTATTCATTTCATCATCTATTTTTGCTCACGCTATATAATATATGCATTTATGAATTTAATTACTGAAATAAATTAACTTTTTAATAATATTCTAATTCATTCAGATGCACCGTATATACTGATGCTGCAACCTTAAAACAAAAATCTTTTCAGAGCTACATATTTTCCTTTTTCTACTGATACCAGAAAATTTGTAGGGATTTATTATATACTTAATAAATCTAATTTAAAATGCTAAAGATATGTGATGGGAAGTGGTTGTCCTGCTAATGGTCTAAGTAGAGGCTGTCTGCCTGGTGAAACTGTGCATGCTGTAGAAGGATAACAAACTTTCATATACAAAACTTAGCTTTCGTACCAATGATGCACTGCGGCATGCAGCACCACTCTTTAAGCCATAACAGTGCAAACAAGTGGTCGGTTGGATAACTGATAATAAATCCAGTATGTTTCCTAGCACCATTCTCTTTTACATATGGTCCATTTTCGCTAGCCAAGAGTCTGAACCCCATAATCTGCCCATAATGGTGTGTCCCAGGAGAGAACTGATACCACACTTAATAACTCAGAGGAGCTCATTACATTTCCATTTATTTATGTTCATGCCTCGCCCTGCATGTTTCAAGAGGGACATGAGAAGATCATGTGTAGTGATGCCCAAATATTTAAGGAGCCACACTGTAAAGCAGACACTGGTGGGGAATGGAAATTATTTTCTCAAGAGGTAGATATTAATAAGACTCAGTTACCAGCAAGTGATGTTGTTAATGAAGGAAGACCAGAGTGCAGAAGTGGAAGTCAAGGTTGGTAGCTAATGAAGTTACTGACCCAACCTGGGAAGGTGCCATGCAGTGCAAGGACAGCAAAGCAAAGGTGTAGGGATCCACAGCACTGCAACAGGCAGGAAGAGGCAGTGGGGTGATTAGAGAGAGAAGGCGGGCAACTGTTCCCAATAGCTCTTACACTTAAAGTTCCCAGGCCAATGGTTAGGTGTTCCTCAGTCTGGTGTTTTTTTAAGAATGGAGCACATGATAAAAGAACAGTCTTTTGCATCCTTTGCTCTACTAGTATCAGGAAGGGCCTGGCCTCTACCAGACTGACCAGCCCCAGCATGATCAGGTACACATGTCATCAGAGCAACCGACTAAGTGGGCCAAACACGTGGATCCACAATTGGTGTTGACGGGGGCGATACCCCTGCCTCTTCCACTGTGCTATGTACTTGCTAATACCCAGTCCAGGATACAAGCATGGATGTCTTCTGCCTTGCACCTGTCATTTCATATTTGCAAGCACCATCTCTTTATCGCTTCCCAAAGCCTTGGAAAGGCAAATATCCTGTCACCCACCCATCGAAAGATCCAAACACTAAACGGGCACATTTCCAGACTGCTTGCTCTGATAATTTTGCCATTTAGGCTCATGCACACTGAGGCTTTCCACAGCCTAATTGCAGCAGTCGTCCCTCGATACTATGTCATATCTGCCTTACTCCAGCAAGTGTCCTATTACGTCACCCGTTGTAGTGCTAAGATGTTACTGGCCATCAGGAATCCATATTGGTAGCCTGTCTTTATGATAGCCTGTATTTTCTGTATTTTCTGCAAAACAATGACATCCCTGCTCATTATGAGCTTACAATGTAACAATGAGGTGGGGGTGACCCAAAGTACAGGGGCTTATTTACAATGATGGTATAGTCAACTTGAAGAAATTTGGAGTAGATAAGTGCAGCATAAGTAGCCACCAGCCATTATTTGTAATGCATTTGACACTGGTGGAGTGGATAAGCTATGTCTAAATGATTTTTTGACTAGGGATCATGATAGGTCGCCCCTAAAGAGATGTGTTTTTAGGGAGTGCCTTAAACTATATAAGTTGTGGATAGACCTAATTTCTTGAGGTAAAGCATTCCAGAGAATTGGTGCAGCTCAGGAGAAGTCTTGGTGCCGAGAGTGGGAGGTTCGGATTAATGCAGGAGTGGGTCTATAGTCACTTCTAGAGTGAATAGAATGGGTGGGGTGATAGACAGAGATGAGGGTAGAAAGCTAGGGTGGTGCTGCACTGTGAAGAGCTTTGTGGGTGAGAACAAGAAGTTTGAATTGGATCCTATAGTGTATAGGCAGCCAGTGCAGTGATTGGGACAGAGAGGAGGCGTCTAAGTAACAGTTAGCTAGATAGGTGATCCTGGCTGCTGCATTAAGGATGGACTGGAGAGGGGACAGTATAGTGCGGGGGAGGCCAATTAATAGCAAATTACAATAGTCAAGATGAGAGTGAATCAGGGCCACAATGAGGGTTTTTGATGTTTCCATGGTAAAAAAGGGGCGAATTCTAGAGATGGTTTTCAGGTGCAAGTGGCAAGATTGGGCAAGAGATTGTATATATTTATGGGCAGTACGTTGAATAACATCAAATTTACGATGTAAAAAAAATTTAATTGTTTACTTGTTTCTTGCGATAAAAAGTTAATAAAAGTTAGGTAATAATTAATTGTATACCTGGGACTGGTTTCACATTAGTGTTCAGCTTGCTTGCGTCTGGTGCACAGACGCAAATGCATACATCTTGAGGCAGACGCATCGTGAAATCCCTGCATGCGTTCACAGAGAAATGTCCATAGGAATGCCGAGAGAGAGAATGAGAGGGAGAGAACGCAAATTCTATGTCGTAAATGCTAATGTGAAACCAGCCTAAGATTATGCCACTTACAAATACAGCTGCAGAAAAATTAGCCCTTGTGGCTATGTTAAAGAATAAAAATAAGTTATGGCTCTTGGATTGTGATCCTAAAAAAAAGAAGAAAAAGTAGTGACAAAAACCAAAAACATTCAGCCCTACTTATTAGGAATTTGTCACCTTGGAAAATGCTATTTACCTTCAGATCAATAGGACCAATCTTCAGGTAAATAGGACTGCTGCCTGGGCACCACCTGAGAGTGCAGCTACCAGGAGAAATAAAATTAAGTTACCGTATGTTCTCCCAGGTGTCACCCGCTTTCAGTCACAGGGTTATACACAGAACAGCTACAGTCACCAGTCACTATATTGTAAGCAGTGGACGTTAGTGCGCCCCAGGACTTTGACAGATTACTCTGCACAGATATGATGTGTTGGAGTGCTTTCAGTATAGTGAATGGTGCTTTGCGGGCAGAGCTAAACTCACAGATGTTAGAGGCAGATAATGACTGAATAAGACAGCCATCATCTACCAGGAGTGGAGCGGGCCCATCTCCGAAACCCATTCCGTTCCTCCACTCCAGACAAGGCCATATGTTTGCACTCGTTAAGGGTTTGATTACTAAGCATTCCAAAGTTATTGACATGTAAAAAACATGGGCATCACAGTGGCTCAGTGGTTAGCACTGCAGCCTTGTAGCACTGGGGTCATGGGTTAAATTCCCACTAAGGAAACCATATGAAAGGAGTTTGTATGTTCTCCCCATGTTTGTGTGGGTTTCCTCAGGGCACTTCAGTTTCCTCCCACACACCAAATACATACTGATAGGATGTTTAGATTGTGAACCCCAATGGGGTCAAATGTTTGTGACGTGCTATGGAATTAATAGCACTAAATAAATAAATTACTATTATTATGTAAAATTACACATGTCAAATTTTAAACTGGGGCTGTAATTACAGTTGCCATTACCATGCCATACAGAGCTTTATTTTTGGAAACCAATAAAGACAATTATGGAGATGTTGTACATATTAATTATCGTATGTACTCGTGTATAAGCCGAGTTTTTCAGCCCAAAATTTGGGCTGAAAAGTCTCCCCCTCGGCTTATACACGGGTCAATACGGTAGTCTGGGCCGCTCATTATATATGCACTGCTTCCCCCTGTCAATCAGTGGCAGGGGGAAGCAGTGCATATATGTCCCCAAATGCTGGCACTCTCCCCCCTTGTAAGGGCCCCCCCGCTGCGTATCTTACCATCCCAGTCTTCTGCACAGCGCTGCTCCTCGGTGCTCCGTTCTTCATGCTTCCGTCCTGCTACATCCGGGATCTCCGGCCGTTGCAGGCATATGACGTCATCGCGCGACGGCCGGGGATCCCGGATGCAGCGAGGACGGAGCATGGAGAACGGAGCACCGAGGAGCGGCGCTGAGCAGAAGACCGGGATGGTAAGATAAGCAGCGGGGGGCCCTTACAAAGTGGTAGCCCTTACAAAGCGAGGACGGAGCATGGAGAACGGAGCACCGAGGAGCGGCGCTGAGCAGAAGACTGGGATGGTAAGATAAGCAGCGGGGGGGCCCTTACAAAGGACTACCACTGGGGCTGTATATACCACTGGGGCTGTATATACCTCTGGGGCTGCTGTATACTACCACTGGGGCTGTATATACCACTGGGGCTGCTGTATACTACCACTGGGGCTGTATATACCACTGGGGCTGCTGTATACTACCACTGGGGCTGTATATACCACTGGGGCTGCTGTATACTACCACTGGGGCTGTATATACCACTGGGGCTGCTGTATACTACCACTGGGGCTGTATATACCTCTGGGGCTGCTGTATACTACCACTGGGGCTGTATATACCTCTGGGGCTGCTGTATACTACCACTGGGGCTGTATATACCACTAAGGCTGCTGTATACTACCACTGGGGCTGTATATACCTCTGGGGTTGCTGTATACTACCACTGGGGCTGTATATACCTCTGGGGCTGCTGTATACTACCACTGGGGCTGTATATACCACTGGGGCTGCTGCTGTATACTACCACTGGGGCTGCTGTATATACCTCTGGGGCTGCTGTATACTAACTACTGGGGCTGCTGCTGTATATACCACTGGGGCTGCTGCTGTATATACCATTGGGGCTGCTGCTGTATACTACCACTGGGGCTGCTGTATATACCTCTGGGGCTGCTGTATACTAACTACTGGGGCTGCTGCTGTATATACCACTGGGGCTGCTGCTGTATATACCACTGGGGCTGCTGCTGTATACTACCACTGGGGCTGCTGTATATACCTCTGGGGATGCTGTATACCACACTGCTGGGGGCTGTATACCTGTGCTGGGGTCCACCCTCGGCTTATACACGAGTCAATAGGTTTTCCCAGGTTTTGGGGGCAAAAGTAGGGGCGTCGGCTTATACATGGGTCGGCTTATACACGAGTATATACGGTAATACAGATTTTAGGTTTTAAAGTGCACTGGAAAAATAAAGTTCATATCTGATCAGTTGCTTAGACCTCATTCGTGAATCACGTACAAGTTCTGTGTTTTTACTTGTAAAAGATGTACATATTATAGTCTATGGATTCCTTGCCCTTTATCATTGTGCTGGACTCAGTGATGTCACGGTGCTTGGGAAGTTTCTGCACAGAAGTGTGTGAGGTCAGTGATATCATGATGTCAAAATGTGCACCGTAACCTTCTGAGCACCTGTGCATAGCCTTCCTGGGTGGCTTCCATGACATCAGTAAGTCTAGCACTGTGCGAGAGGTCAGAAGATTCCATCGCAAACAACAAGGGATCAGAAGATGCGGTGAGGACTGGTTAATTGCTAATAAGTGGCACACAGCTGAGGTGAGCAATATTATGAGTATAATGTTTTTTTAATGTTTTTAACATTTTGATAGTCCATTATGGTTCAGAAAAATGGAAGATGGTGGCCACCATTTTGCTTAATCCATGTGGAAGTGAATAAAAAAAAAATACTTATTTTGACAAGTTTAGATTTTTGTAGAGTTTGAGAATATTTCAATTCCACTAAAAAACATTTCTAATCTCTAACAACAATATTTAAAGTACATAATGGTATGCTTAGATTTTGCACATACAGGCGCATCTCAATGAATTAGGCCGGTTTCACACTACGGCAGCATCAGGTCCGGGACTGTCCGGTATAAACTGAACAGTCTTGGACCCAATTTGGATCCGGTCCGGTTTGCTGCTGGATCGCTGCAGCAGGAGCTGTTTTTGCTGAAATGACAGTTTCGCGGCTAGTGGGGAGCTATCTAGAGCTCTCTGCTAAACTTCAGCACCCAGCGTCTGGCTCCTGGATCCGATGTTATGTCGCATCCGGCGCCATAGACCCCCATATTAGGGGGCGATGGATCGTGCCTGATCTGGTAGGATCCAGGAGCATCCGTTTTTTTCAGATTTTTTTTCCCCAGACACAAAAATCCGTTGCAAGCAACGTTTTTGTGTCCGATAGAAAAATCTGAATGCTGCCGGATCATCCCGCACAAATAAAAACCGGATGGCCAATAGCTGCCATCCAGTTCCATCCGGCCCCATGGGAATACTATGGGTCCAAAACCAGATCCGGGGACGTCCAGTTCACACCGGACAGCCCCGGATCGACAGAACCGTGGTGTGAAACCCCCTTAGAATATCATCAAAAAGTTAATTTTATATAACGTGACATATATATAAAATATATAGAGTCATTACAAAAATGGATCTATTTCAAGTGTTTTTTTCTGTAAATGTTGATGATTATGGTTTACAGCCAATCAAAACCCAAAGCTCATTATCTCAAAAATGTAAAGTAGGGAGGATGAAGAGTTAAAAAACAGGCTGCCGTTTTCCATCAAACGGTGAATATAATATTGATTTTTTTTAGTCAACGCATTTCAGGGCTCTCTGAAATTGATTTCGTTCTGGGGAAGGGGCCAGTAAACCCTGAAATGCGTTGACTAATAAATCAATATTAAATTAACCCTTTGATGTCTCGTGGAATATGACAACGCAGTTCTTAAACCTTCATCTTCCCTACTCTATATGCACCACACTGGGGACTGCAGCAGCCGTGAAGCCCCTGATACCTATTTAAGTAACATTTTATCTCTCAGAACCTTCATCCTTGCTATTTTAATTTTCTGAGATAATGACCATTGGCTGTAAGTCATAATCATCAACATTAACAGAAATAAGCACTTTAAATAGATCACTCTGTTTTTAATGACTCAATATAATGTGTTTCACTTCATGAATTGAATTACTGAAATTAATTTACTTTTTGATGATATCTAAGTCATTGAGATGCACCTGTATATAAAAATGTTTCGAAGTTTGAATGAAAATATTTCTCCATTGAAGGCAAATCACTTTTGATTACAAAGTGTATAATATTTCCAAGTAACAAGTAGCACACTGTAAATTTGTTAAAATTAGACACTGTTGGGAACCAATACACAATAGATGAAATCCCAGCCTATTGTTTACTTCTTACAATGCTGTAGGCCACTACCTTAGGTTTGATATTTTACAGAATAATTTTCGAGGAATGAATGCTCTCATCTCGGCAATGATAATTTACCTCTATAGACAGAATCCTTCATGTAGCACATTCACAATAAAGTGCTGCCTCCAGACCAATTTACTCATGCACTACAAGCATGTACGTCAATGTTTGTGTCAGTGCATTATCTACTATAACAATTTTCTACATTAGAACTACAGTAAGCAATTTAAACTGTATTCATCTTTACTATAATCCCTGGTAATTCCATGAACTCACTCAAGCCTTGGGCAAATGAGCACAAAAACAATTCTCCACACTTTCCTGCTTTAGGGCAAAAAAATGAAATCTACATTTCAGTGTGATGGTACGTGGATGTGATTCATGGTGGAAAATTCACAGACTGCGATCATGCTACCAGTCCTAAGAAGCAATCAAAAACAAATGTGACTAAACTCATGTTGAAATATATTAAGCATCATAAGTATTTTGTTGTCGTTCTTCATATTAACAAAAAATATAATACATATTTCTAAAAAACATATGTATTTATTACCCATAAAACATAAGCTTTTTAAACCATAAAATGCCTTTTGCCTTGCCCTTTAAGGTGCCGCACGTTACACACAGCGATGTTCCAGCGATCCTGACAATGACCAGGATCGCTGGAACATCGCTGGGGAGCTGTCAAGCAGGCAGATCTCCTCAGCAACCAGGGACCAGGGAGCCAACTCCACATCGCTGGTAACATGATAAACAGCGGGTATCTAGGCAGCACACGCTGCTTAATTACGCCGGGTTTATCATGGTTACCAGTGTCCTCCCACTTAGTGCAGCCTGTAAGTGGGAGGACGCTGGTAACCATGATAAACACCGGGTAATTAGGCAGCATGCGCTGCCTAGATATCGTTGTTTATCATGGTTATCAGCATCCTCCCGCTTAGAGCTGGTAACCATGATAAACACCTGGTATGTAAGCAGCGCGCGGTGCTTAGTTACCCGCTACTCATCCTGGTTACCAGCCTGTGAGGTCGCTGATCGCTGGTCTCTCACTGTCACACGCAGTGATGCATGTTGACCAGCGTGAGACCAAGGACCAAAAAATTGTCCTGAAGGATGTGCAGCGATCAGCGACCTCACAGCAGGGGCCTGATCGCTGCTACATGTCACATAAATCGATATCGCTTGTGAGGTCGCTGATTTCAGTGTGATGTACCCCTTAGATTTATTTTCTTTGTAGTATTCACCTCTGTATCTTTATATTGTTATTCTGATCCTTACCCAATGTTCTGCTTGACTGCTTGCCAAGCCTTTCCAATATATTTTGAATGTGCCAAGTAAAGAATTTTTGAGGATTCCTTTCCCTGTACACCTCAATGTAATTAGGGGTAGGTAGCAAAATTCCAGAAATAAATTTTCATTGTTTCAAGGTAGGTCAGCCTAATAGCCTATAAAATATTTTTTAAATGTTAGAGCAGAAATTGCTCCACTATGTAATCAATTTATTTGCAAAAGCTTAATTGCAGGATTTGTTAACAGAAAAAAAAAAAGGAAATGCACATGTGCATTTTTTTAAAAAAAATATATAATTAAAAAACCAGCATGGGCTGACCTCTGTTTTGGATTACCAGCAAAGTTAAAGCTGTAAGCTGTGGGCTGCAGGCTGCAGCTGTCTGTTTTGCCTTAGCTGGCTATCAAAAATAGGGTGGATCGTACATCATATTTTTATATTCATTATTTATTTTGTGGCTAAATACAAGGCTAAACACCTTTTAATTCCATGTCATAGGCACTAAAGTGTGCAAGCTTAGAATATGTAAACGGTTTGGACACTTTATAGCTGTTCGACAACTAACTATTATATAACAATCTCTTATATTATATCTATTATATCTATTATATGTATCTTTGTCTGTATCTCTCTATTCATCATCATTTATTAATCTTCCCACACCTTTTACACATAAAAACATTATTTTCAGTGGTATATTTTTTTTCCGGTACATGTCACATGTTTTTCACATGGATATCACATGGATGTTACACATAGAAAAACAGGAGACAGCAATTTAATGATGTGTGGAGTGCTAGGATCAGGAAGAGTCAAGGAGATGGAAATATTTGTAAAAATGTTTTATTAACCTCTTACAAGCCACAACGCGTTTCCGCTGCACAGCGCTGTGCAGCGGAAACGCATTGTGGCTTGTAAGAGGTTAATAAAACCTTTTTAGAAATATTTCCATCTCCCTGACTCTTCCTGATCCTAGCGCTCCACAGATCATTAAATTGCTGTCTCCATTATCCATACCTTCGGGTAATACCGGCAGGAGCAGCTCTGGGCAGGAGGAGAATCTTCAAACATCGTTCCTAAACCACAGGACCTGCTGGAAGAAGCGTGCATTCACCACTGAAGGACCTGTGATGATGTATTTCTGGTTTGGTCACATGACCGCAGCATAGATTTTCAGGCTCTGTGGATACTGCCAGCTGTCCCTGCAAACAGATCCAAGGAGGAGGCATAACACTGAGGCGATACACCGCAGTTGTGCAGGGCGTGCACCACCACCTATGGTGAGTGGCCACACGGCCCCTTCCAACAAATTTCCCTTGTTTAAACTTCCTTCACATGCGCTCCCACCACCCTTTCTTGTCTTACATGGAAAAACAGCACACAGACGGCACATGGATGTCACACATGGACATACAGATGGTCATACGGATATCCAAAATAGACCATGCACCATATACATTTTTTAAACAGAAGTATGTAGGGGGCTTTATGGTGTGTTCAAATCTGTGTATATAAAAATGTTCAGATTCTCCCGCAGAAAAGATGAACCCACTCTTATTTGAATGTTGCTCTCTATACAACCCTGCCCACACCACTGATTGACAGATTTCTACCCATATACAGTGTACAAACAAAGCTATAATTGCTGAATTTGATTGACTACCTGACAGCAGGTGTACCGGTCCCCTAATGACAATGTCCTAGTGATTTTTTTAAACTACACTAAACAACCCAATAGTAATACATCAAAGGTATCTGTGTCTGTATTTCTTTATTGTGCTCCTGTCAGATTAGGTGGCAAAAATTCTGGTGACAGATTCTTTTTAAGAAGGCAATAATTTAAAAACATACTAAAAAACAATCTAATCCAAAAAGGTTAAGGTTTTGCAATTACGTTGTTAGTCCAATTTAAAAACTATGTCACAACAATCCTGACCGTTGGAACAACTTTCTTTCCATCGATGTAACTAGAGATGAGCGAAATTTACTCAAACATATTCGCAAATTCCAAATCCAGGCTGAATATAGCATTTTTCACTCGGCCCCTCGAACACAAATATTTTGCTAAAAAGTCAGCAAGTTTGGGTTTGTTGATCAACTGTTCAGATGACAAAATACACTAGTACATTTGCACTAATTCTTCTGATCAACATTATTGTGATGACTATATCTCCATAGTCAGCTTCTAGGATAGGGAGGGAGAAGTTTGATGAGGTGAGAAGGTGAACAGATGTCTCAGGTCAGAGATGTGTGGCACTCCATTTTTTTTCTTTCCCGCACTTACTATGTGAATGTGTCAGGAGGGCAGCCAATCAGCGTGCATAAAACAGAACTTGCAGACACAAGGGTTTGTGTGATTGGCTGCCTAAGGCTGGCTTCACACCACGGCAAGGTCCGGGGCTGTCCGGCATGAAATTGACAGCCCCGGACCGGATCAGCACACAGACCCGGAGTGCCCTCCGGTCCTGTGTGCAGCCGTAGCTGCTGATTTTTCAAGATCGCGGCTAGCATGAAGCTAGCCGCGGTCCTGAAACAGCAGCGTGCAGCCGCCAGTATCCGGTTCCCGGATTCGCCCAGACCAGGGCAATCTGGCCCCATAAGCTTCCCATGTTAGGGAGAACCGGATTGCCCCAGATCCGGGACAATCCGGGACAATCCGTGAAAATCCGGGATCTGGCTTTTTGAGGTAATTTTTCTCCCCGGACACAAAAACATTGCAAGCAACATTTTTGTGTCCGGTGAGAATAATCCGAATTCTCCCGGATTCCACCGCAGAGATGAAATCGGATGGCAGAGAGCTGCAATCCGGCTCCATCCGGCCCCAAAGGCTACTATGGGGCCAAAAACCAGTCCGGGGCTGTCTGATTTACACTGGATAGCCCCGGACCGGACTGCGCCGTGGTGTGAAGCCAGCCTTAGTCACATGTCTTTGGTACATAAGAATTAGCCATTTCCCATCGTCACCATTTTCACAGACATACAGCTTAAGCCTGCTTCATACCACAATTTCCTGGTTTCAAGTTCTGTCTGGTTTGAACTCAACAGAACCTGATCCGGTTTTGCCCCCATGTGTCCCTATGGTAACGGATTGGTCCTTTTTGACATCCGGTTTTGTGGTTCATCTCCCTGATCCACTTTGGTTTGCATGGACAAAAATTGTAGTTTGCATCATTTTGTGTCCGGTGGAAAAAATTAACAAAACCGGATCCTCCCGGATCTGGGGCAATCCGGCACCCATAATGTCGGAGCATATGCCCCAAAAAATCAGGTAGTTTCCCAGAAGCCTTTTAGAGTAAAGCGCCAGGTCTGAAATGCTTCTGTGCTCATTCAGCACCATAGACAGCAGCAGCAGTTCAGAGCCACCGCTGAACGTTTAGCACAACGGAGAACTCCACTGCTCACATGGGCTGAACATTCAGCACCTTTTAGAGAACAGTGCCAGCTCTGAAATGCTGCTGCACTCATTCAGCACCATGGACAGCAGCAGCATTTCAGAGCCACCGCTGAATGTTCAGCACCATGGAGAGCTCCACTGCTCATGTGGGCTGAAAGTTCAGCACTATGGACAGCTGCACAGCACAGAATGCTGAAATTTCAGCACCGTGGGCAGCTCCACTGCACACACAGGCTGAAATTTCAGCACCACGAACAGCAGCAGCAATGAGCAGAAACAAATCCTGAAGAAAACAGGATCGGAGGGCATATTTGCCCTCTGACGTTGTTCGTCGGATGCTGTCAGCTTCTGTCCGGTGCACCCTGCAAAACACCGGACAGAACCTGACAGCTTAAAACCGTGGTGTGAAGCCAGCCTTAGGGACAGTGCTTCTGCAGCGACTGCTGCCAGTGTGAGCCTGCCTGCTAGATAGATAGCTAATGATTGATTTATTGTTAGATAGATAGGTAGATATCTAATCTAATGCTTGATAAAGAAAAGTCCACTTCAATGAAGTAAAGGAGTGCTGCCTGTTTTTATTGGATCTGTATGAGCACCGTTGGTACAGGAATTATTGCAACCACTGTTTTGATAAGGCTGTGCTGATTCTGCTTTTTCCATTTTTTTTTTTAGATAGATAGATAAATAGAATAATAGTAGATTTAGTTACTATTACTTAAAAGCAGTGTTAGCTAAAAGTCGTTTAATATTGCCCTATTCTGTTTTTGGCCATAGAACCAGTGATTTCCAAATCTGCTTTGTTCACATTCACAGCTTTTTTGGACTTAAAAACAGAGTTTGCAAAATCTACCAAAATCTTGCCGTAAACTCTCTGGGCCTTTTCATATCTAAGCTTGAGCTGAGTTTTGCCGCGTGTTCGTTTGTATGTGTTTTTACCGCTAAAAATGCATCCAAACACATCCAAAAACACACACATAGGGTTTAATGCAAAACGCATTGCAAACGCAGCCAAAAACGTGGGCTGCTGCATCTAGGGTTGCGTTTGCAAAAATGCATGCGTTTTGCATTTTTGCAAATGCACATGCTTTTTGCATGAGTTTGCAATGCGTTTTGCATTTAACCCTATGGGGGTTTTTTGGGATGTGTTTGGATGCATTTTGAGCCATAAAAATGCATACAAACGCAAACGCAGCAAAATCGCAGCCCAGGCTTAGATATGAACTAGGCCTTTGTAGTCATGGAACCAGGTTTTTCCACATCTGCTGTGTTCATATTTACAGCCTTTTTGAGCTTAAAAGCAATGTTTGCAAAATCTACCAAGGTATCAGCAGGTAACGCTATGCGCCACCTGTCTATTGATCCCTATTGCAACCTGATGTTTACCGCAGCAACCAGCTCCATACAAATCTTCAGGATATGAGCTTTTGGAGAGCAACATCGCTCTGCAAAAGCGCATATCCGGGGATTCGTTTCTTGGTGTAGTACCGTATATACTCGCGTGTAAGCCGAGTTTTTCAGCCCAAAAATTGGGCTGAAAAGTACCCCCCTTGGCTTATACGCGAGTCAGTGACGGCTTGAGTATACAGCAGCCCCAGCAGCCTCAGTAATCCAGGGCCCCCCCTCCTCGCGCTCCAGAAACCTGTAAAGTAAAATCTTTATACTTATCACTGTCCTGTCGCCGCTGCTGACATCGCACTCACCCGGCTTCATCCGTCCGTCTTCTTTCGGCTTCCTGTTCGGCGCAGGCAATGACGTCATTGCCTGCGCCGAACAGGAAACCGGAAGAAGACGGACGGATGAAGCCGGGTGAGCGCGATGTCGGCAGCGGCGAGGGCGGCGGCGACAGGACAGTGGTAAGTATAAAGATTTTACTTTACAGGTTTCCGGAGCGCGATGAGGGGGGGGCCCTGGATTACTGAGGCTGCTGGGCTGCTGTATACTACCACTGGGGCTGCTGGGGCTGCTGTATACTACCACTGGGGCTGCTGTATACTAACACTGGGGCTGATGGGGCTGCTGTATACTACCACTGGGGCTGCTGGGGCTGCTGTATACTACCACTGGGGCTGCTGGGGCTGCTGTATACTACCACTAGGGCTGCTGGGGCTGCTGTATACTACCACTGGGGCTGCTGTATACTACCACTGGGGCTGCTGTATACTACCACTGGGGCTGCTGTATACTACCACTGGGGCTGCTGTATACTACCACTGGGGCTGCTGGGGCTGCTGTATACTACCACTGGGGCTGCTGTATACTACCACTGGGGCTGCTGGGACTTCTGTATACTACCACTGGGGCTGCTGGGGCTGCTGTATACTACCACTGGGGAGGCCTGTATACCACTGGGGGGGGCCTGTATACCACACTGCTGGGGGCTGTATACCTGTGCTGGGGTCCACCCTCGGCTTATACACGAGTCAATAGGTTTTCCCAGATTTTGGGGGCAAAAGTAGGGGGTCGGCTTATACACGGGTCGGCTTATACACGAGTATATACGGTATTTGGAAAGTACTGTGAATAATTAATCCACATTAACAATGTATGTGTGTGTGTGTCTATTGCACAGGTGTCCGATACAGAGCTATCTGTTGCAGCGACCCTCTAAGGGCCCCTTTACACACCACCACTGAAAGGTAGCAACTGCCTGGCATTGGGGATATTTATGCCTGTTGCCATGAAATGCTACGAAATGACGGCGTGCAAATAGGGAAGTTCCGACACAGGAAGGAATTTCCCTATTTACACGCCGCCATTTCGTAGCAATTTCATGGCAACAGGCATAAATATCCCCAATGCCAGGCAGTTGCTACCTTTCAGTGGTGGCGTGTAAAGGGGCCCTAAAGGTACTGCAACATGCCGCAATCTCGCCTGGAGACCTGAAAGGCGATGTGTCGCCCCGTTGAAATCACCGTGAAATTGCCTCATGGTTGCGGCGTGTGATTGGGCGATTTCGCGGTGATAAATCGCCCATCGGCCGTCGCCTGATTCCTGAATAGTGCTCAGTAATCAGGCGCAATCGCCAAGGTGATATTTTCGTGTTTTGGCGTGTGACAGGGAGATAGTGATGGAGAGAGCATTTACGGTGATTTCCCGTAGGCGTGCCTCAGCGTGCTGTAGTCGGCGCCCCGTCTGAGATGATTGGTGTAAGCTACTGTGTTCCCATTGGCTGTCAGTTGACGGCACCATATTTGAAGAGCTGTCCATTCAGCACCACAAACAACTTCAGCTACACAACCGCCGCAAACTCAGTGCAATTACGCGCGCCATTGAATAGCGCGAGCTATATTGTCCGCGTATATTAAGTTGTGCTGTCTGGAGTATAGTACCACACTTGACAGCTCAGATGTTGGGCTACACATCGTAGATAGATGCCATGGGCCATGCACTACCATCACCCTACTTGTGTGAATTTGGTGACGCTGCAGGGTACATTCTGCTGCTCCCACTCGCGGACGTCTACCTTGTTAGCGCCCTCAACCATGTTTGGCGGCGCCAGTGTGTGTGGTGCTGTCATCACGTTTCTGCTCATTCCCCCCTGCCTGCCAGGTGCCTGCCCCTCCCCTGCACATAGTACAAGAGTCATGGCGGCCGCACAGCGCGCTGTCACATAGGGTGTGGCAGAACTTGTCATCTTGCTCGACCTGTGTGACTGGCATGACTACTGGTGCAACCAGCGTCACCCACGGCTGCGCAAGCAGAGTATCCTGCGGAAAATCCAGCGAGCCCTGCTCCAGAAAGTGGGTGTAGAGAGGACCCGCAAACGGATCAAGAAAAAGGTGGCGGACCTGAAACACAAGTTCCCAGGGCGCATTGTGGACATTCGTGCCCGGATTGCCAGGCTGCGTGGTGAGTATATTGCAATGCCAAACATACACATGCCAATCATCCTACTCCAAACACTATACAACCATCATGTGGTATTGTGCCATGGCACATAGTTTGACATAAACCAGCATGTGTCATCAATGTGCATTTGCATGTTGGTCACACTGCAATATGAAGCTGCAGAATACACTCATATGTTTTTTTAATGCTGACGGCTATAGTGGTCCTTGACAAGTGTGTGGCCGAATATAGGTGTGTAATTACAGCAAAGTTGAACACAACATATTAATGCTAATTTGAAGGGCCACATCACACCTGCCAGCACATATGTGCACACTCTGACACATAGTAATTCACAAGACATTGATCACAATCTGGAAAAGTGACTACAAGCTGACTGCTATGTGTTTTCCCCCATGGTTGCACCACCAGATGCTTACTGTCTACTCTTGTGTTTTGTGTATAAATCCATCCTCTGCTAATCCAAGGGTGTTTTACATCCCAAATATGTGCTCACTGGTATTGTGGTCATGTCCAAAAACAGACTAGCCCCTAACCATAGGGTCGTTCAAGACCCAAACCTTTTAGGCTAGGCTTCACGCCCTAATGACATTGACACACACACAGTACGTGTTTGCCCTATGTTGTGTTTCTTTTGTAAAATCGGTGTCTTGTCAATTTTGATATTACAGATGAGGAGGACTCCCAGTCTGAGGAGGACCGACGGTCCCCTACACCACCTGAGACCCCACCCTCACCTTCCCTGGAGGGCCCAGGAAGTCCCGCACCACCCCACTCTCACCTTCCCTGGAGGGCCCAGGAAGTTCCGCACCCCCCGGGACCCCACCCTCACCTTCCCTAGAGAGCCCAGGGAGCCCACCCTCGGGAGCAGCCAGCCCAGGACCCGTGGAACCAGGAAGCCCGGTCCTCTTGCTCCCCAACCCAAGCCCAGGCTTACTCCTGCCAAGCATCTCCATCTCCCGTGCCCCACACAGTGACATGGAGCCTGCTGGAGTTGTGATTGGTGGTAACTGTTGGCAATTGGCTCCAAGCTTTGTAATATACATGTTGGTGTGTGTCCCTGACATCAGTATGTGAGTCATGATGTTGTTTTTTTTTCCTTTCTTTGTCAAGGGGCATGAGTTTGCGCTGCAAGCTGGGCTGTCAGCGCATCACCATCTCCTCAAGATGGAAACCGGGATGGGGATCTGCAACGTAAGTGAAATCCTGACCAATGATGTCACCCACCCACACCTACACATGTCACAGACTAATGGCCGTTATTTCCCATACAAGTGTACCAACTATTGCTGACCTGCTCCAGGCACACAGGGAGGCACAGCAGCACCTGGAGCGTGCCCACCGAGAAGGCCAGAAACATCTGGATCGGTTGGGTGCAATGATACTGTGCCTCCAGGCACCCCAGTCCACCATTGCCCCAACTCGACCACATTTCCCCCCCAATAATGTGGCCAGTGGCCCTTGTATCTTGTTGTCCATGTTGGACCTGTTTGTGAATTTTGCCATGTTGGCACCCTTGTTTTTTAGGCCCCATTGGCCTCTTTTCTTTGTGAGACAGTGTGGGGGATCATATGCGAGGGGCGCTATGTTTCCCCCAGAATGCGCACTGTCACATATTGAGCCCGTATAGGGTGTAGGAAAGAGGTACAGTCCACTCCCTCTGCTTCGGGTCTTGCAGGTTTCCAGGAAGGAGACACGGGGTTAAAAGCCTGGTTAGGAGACTGGGCAGGGTTCCCTGTGGACAGTTTTGGCCTGAAGCTGAAGCAGCAGCATCTAACGACTGGACAGATCAAAAGCTCCAGGGGCCATGTGCGGTAATAACACGGCGTAGCCTGGGAGGGCTGGGAGCTCAGTGCGACCTCAGCTGGAGAGTTCATAACCAGAAGGGACCGGGTTACTATCTGTGAACTGTATCCATTGTACCGGCTGCGACCCGAATTCTGGCATCTTGTGCCACCGCTGTGTTTTCAGCAATAAATCTGGGTACTGTGTGCACTACTACCGGGCTCAACGTTTTTCCTGTCTTGCAATCCCAGAGCTGCCCCACATCTTCTAGTATCCCACATTGGGAAAGTGGGTAGTATGGTTTGCCTACAAATAATCGGAAAAAACATCATTGACAAAACAACTTTTGCAAACAATAAATGTCAGTGCAAACCAGCATACTGTCTGATCCCTTGTCTCAGCACACACAGGGACACTTTTGGGAGGTGAAATTTGAAAACACAACACATGGCTAAAGAATTTGCGTAGTGTGCAGTGTGACATGATAGTGTGACCATACAGTACCATTTCTACACAGATCCAGCCCTATTTTACATCAATGTCTCCAGTATCACACCCACATTAACAAACACACAGACCCAAACATACTCGCCAATGTCGGCCACAGAAGACTCGCAATCTCTCAATACTCACTCATGTCATCTAGGGATAGGCTCCTGTCAGCTACAATGACTCAACTATGTTATTGTGGACATGAGGCCTCTCCTTGTGTCACACAAACATCACCATTATACCCACAACACACTACACACGCAACCATACTGCTGATCCTGACACACATGTGGACATAGGTATGGGAAATCAAAGTCTGGTTTATTACCACAAAGAAAAAAAAAAAAAAAACCCACTTGGTTTTAGTTTAAAAATTACAAAAAAAAGTATGTAGTGCATTGCATAGTAGCGTTTTGCTTCTTCGTCCTCTGCTCGATCAGACAATGGCTCCTCCCCCTCGTCCCCGTACTCCCACACATTGGGGGCCCTTCTGTGCTGGAGTCTTCGTGGGGAATCTTGATTTTGTCGACCTCTAGCCATGGGTTGTTGGGCCGCAGGGGTCCCTGGGGGTGTTTTCTTGGGGATGGCAATGTAACCACCCCATCTCAGTGCCCCATCAACGCCCGCTTCCAGGACCCGAATAATGGCTCCCTCGGCGATGGCACGTTGTTCTGGGGCAATGCGACACACCCACTCACTGGTCATGTGCCCGGTTGAAGTGGCGGGGGTCCTCTCTCGATCCAATAGGAACCGTTTTTCCCAGGTACCCAGCTAAGTGTTGGGTGGGGAAGGTGTTCGACGTCTTTATATGCACGAGCTGGGCCCTGGGCACGGCCCCCCACCACTGGGATCAGGCACCTGCTCCACCAAAGTTGTTGAGAGTGGAGCCTGGCCAGTGGCTGGGTCCTCTGCACTGGAGCCAGACTCACAAGGGGCCTGTAAATCAAACATAGAAAAAACACAAATTAACAAGAGTAGCAATGTACTGACATCAATTACCACAACCAACCACCCAGCACCAGATGGCGCATATCTGAGCATGCCAAAGACCAAAATCAATAGTAGCAGGGTTGGAAACAGAGATGAAGAAAGAAGTAGTCCAGTGCTCTGTATTCACCTGAGGCTCCAAATTGATATGCCAAGTGCCCCAACATAACACACCACACCACAATCTGTGCCAACAGCCACAAGCCAACACACAGCAGAACACACAGAAGAATGGTGAAAGTACAACACGATTGTGCCTTCTACATGTCCACCAACCCACACATCAGTGCAACCATCAAGGTGTGGACATAGGTAGCCAAACAACAATTATGCACCTCCTGTGACAGGGCAGGCTCTTGGCTTGTGGCCGACGATGGTTGGGCAAGGAGGCTGCTGCACCGTGTTGGCTGATAAGCCTCCTGGCCCAGTGTGAAGGTGAGGAGGTCATAATACCACAGACTTGGCTTAGGGAGTTCCTCAGCAACAGCCCCGGACCGAGCCATCAACAGCTTTTTATGCTTTTTTGTGAACACGGTGCGCAGCCGCTTGATTTTTTCCACAACCATCGGCACCATCCAGGTCTTACTTTGGTCGAGCCGGTTTGCCAGCTCGACAAGGTGCCCGTAGCCCACAGCCCTCGCCGGCCTGTTCTTATAGTCCGGCGACGCAAACCTGCCACAGGCATTCATGGTCCTGGTAAGTGGCTAGGAGGTCACGCACAAAATCAGGATTCTCAGCCATCTGCCAAAAAAATCATAGTTACCTGTTACCAAAACACATACATGTACATATCAGGTCACACCCTACTCTGTGTGGCCAATCCATGTCCATCACTAGCAATGACAGGTGGTCTGGTAGTTAGCTTGTGTATGCAGAAGCATTAATGGCCTTTATATGTGTATACAGATGTGATGCTGCACATGACACGAAGGTTGATGCAACTATGTTCCTGGGGAAATTTCCCGGTCTGGAACGTAAACGTGTCTGGAAGCAAGAAGAGCAAGAGCAGATACTGTCTTGGATGGCTGATGAGGCCTCCACAAAATTTTCTAGCAGCACCCAATCGTCCACAACACACAGTCTCCTAGCGTAGTTACTGCAGTGCCCAATGTGCAGGCATAGGCTAGGGTCACAGTTAAAAGGCACAATCCGGTAACCGCATCCATTACCAGATGCGGTATTGGACTGTGCCTTCATACCTCTTAAAAGTTGTCAAAATGCAATCCTCATTCCAGATCTGGATGTATTAATGCATCTCGTTTTGGAATGAGGATATTTGCAATTTTTAAAACCGGATTCGGTCCCATAGGCGCCCATGTTAACAAAACCGCATCCGGTTTAGCTACCGCTCTGAAAAATGCAGCCTGCATGATTTTTACTGCAGGCTGCAAAACCGGATGCGGTAACTGGATTGCAAATAGTGCAATCCGGTTTTTCTATTGAAGCCTATGGGCTGCGGATCTGGATGCGGTTTTAAGCATTTTTAATGCTCAAAACCGGATAAGGATCTGCAAGCCCAACCGCAGATGTGACTCTAGCCATAGCCATAGTGTTTCCAAAGATTAGCCCAGGGGGCTGTACCATGGTTGATGAAGGATGGATGGTCTCATCACAAGTGCTTTTGATGGGAAATATCAATTGATGGAACATTGTTTTTAGCTTAATGACCATGAGGTACATGTGGCAGAAGCAGTAGTTTAAAACATGTGTAAGAAGAAAAAAAGAGGTTTGTATCGGAAGGGATGGACGTGATCAACAGTTGCCTTAAATAACATTTTGGGTGACTTTAGGTTGGGATGCTGTCATCATGAGGGCTTAAATACTCTTGCGAAATTCAGTCCTTGTTATATTTGATCAGAGTCAGCCTGTCTGCATTCTCTGTGGTCAGCCATGTGCGTGTATCTGTGATGACTGCCCCAGTAGCTCTGAAAACACGCTCTGACATCACACTAGCAGCAAGGCAGGCCACCACCTCCAAGCCATATAAGGAGAAGCCTGGCCAACTATGTAGCTTGGATACCCAGTAATTAAAAGGAACAGAAGCATCAGGAAGGATGCAGGTATGGCCACTTAGGTAGTCATTGATCATCTTGTGCAACTTCTCAGTCCTTGACTTTGTCACCGATCCAGCTAGCCCTTGCTGACGAGCCGGTTTATTGAAGATGGCCCAGTTTGTGGACATTTTACCACCACCTCTTTGGACTTGCTGGGCATGCCTCTCCCCATTAATACATGCTGTTGCACAGAGCTGGTACCTCTGCTAGCAGTATGAGGGTGATGTTGCCATCAAATCATCGACAATGGCCCTCTTGAAGGATTCAATTGTAAAACCAATTGATGACTGCAACAGTAGCGAAGGATATTTTTCCTTGTACAGTGGGTCTAGAAATGTTGTCAACCTGTATAGGTTGCTGTTGAAAATGTGGATCGGATCACGTGAGGGTCTTGGCACAGACAGTTAGATATGAAGTGTGCCATGTGTGCCAAGCTGCAAAAAGGCAAATGTTCAGTGACCTAAGAAGGAGGAACAATACCCATGCACTCCTCACACTGTTTCTCCTCTTCCACCTTCTCCTCTCCAGCCCACCCATGCTGGACAGACATGAAGCTGGGGTTGGGAGTCCGCTCTGTAGCATGAGGGGTCCCCTCAGTACCACTCAAAAAGAAGTCCTCTCCTTCCTCGTCTTCCTCATCATTTTCATCCCCCTATCTTGCCTGATTAGAGTGGCTGGGCTGGGTAGGATCATCCATTGTGAAATCTTTCGCCATGCCCAGCTGCTGGGCACTCAAAGATTCCAATTTTAAATTATGTAGTAATTCTTTCAGCAAACATAGCATAGGGATGGTTACTCTAAAAATAGCCTGATCACGGCTCACAAGCTTATTGCACTACGCAAAGTTATCAAGCACCTCACAAATGTCTCCCTTCCTGTATCTGTAAGACTTGATTGTCCGTATATACTGTATTTGTCCTTTTTCTCCCCTCTTCATATGTAAAGCACCATGGAATCTAATAGCGCTATATAAATAAATATTAATAATAAATGTCAGCGATCCACACCCTCCCGACAGTTATTATTTGTCTTGGCTGAGTCTGTCTGACGGTCATGTTCAAGCTGGTATTCAGCAAGTGCACTCTGCTGCTCGCTTAACCTTGCCAACATATTATATGTTGAGTTCCACCGTGTTGACAGGTCGCAAATGAGTCGATGTTTTGGCAAATTAAATTGCTTTTGAAGCATTTCAAGACTGGCAACAGTGGTTGAGGAATGGCGGAAATGGCCACAAATACGACACACCTTCTCTAGTAGGTACGGCAAGTCAGGGTATGTTTTAATAAATTTCTGCATGGCACATGTACCAGTTTCCTGAGCTTTAAAGCCGCCACCATGTTACGCCCATTATAGTAGACAACCAGACCGGGTTGAAGTGGTATTGGCGAGAGCCACTGATGGCCTGTTTTATTCCTTGCCACAGCTCTGCTGCAGTGTGTGGGTTTCACCTAAGCAGATGTGCTTCAGCAGAGAGTGTTGCCGCTTTGCCGATGACCTGCTGCAGCTCCCAACTTGGGAGTGATGTGGAGGGTAATTCAGCATAGGTTTTCTTGTTTACTTGATAATTCAGAATAGGATGATGAGGCAGACAAGGAGGAAGAAGAGGGGAGACAGGACGTATCTGATGAGGCGGAAACCCTGATTGAGGTTGGGCCCGCTATCCATGGCGTGGGTAGGATATGTGATGGTCCAGTTTGAGACTTTGTCCCACCCTCCACCAGGTTGAGCCAGTGTGCCATGACAAAGATGTATCGTCCCTGTCCACAACTACTTGTCCACGTGTCTGTTGTAAGTTGGACCTTCCCAGTTATGGCATTGGTGAGAGCACGCTTTAGATTGACATTAAGACATGCTGGTGTAACGCGGGACAGCACATCAATAAAAATAGAGCTGACTGGGAACCGAGTATCGTGGGGCAGCCACAGCCAACAGATCATGGAAAGACAAAGTCTAAATGGCAACATCTCCACGGCTAGCAATTTGGCAATGTACGCATTCAGTATTTGTGCTTTTGGGTCCGTGGCTTGGTATTTACGCTTCCTTTAATAGATCTAGGGCATGTCAACTGGACTCTTGGCTGGAAAAAAACAAGTGGATGAACTTGTGTCCTGCGTCTGTGCAACCGCAGCTTGTGAGGAAGAGGTATGATCACTTGCTTCCTGCCCAGCAGATTGGGACGGACGGATCACAGGAGACATAGCAGTGATTTGACCTGCAGACACCGATTTGGTACCCTATTCCGCCCACCGACTAGGGTGCTTGGCTGCTATGTGTTTCTGCATACTGGTTTTGCTTTGGTTGCCTTTGACCTGGCCTCTGCTCAGCTTCGTATGGCAGATGCTACAGATGACAACATTTTGTTCAGAAGGACTATCTGGAAAAAATTTCCAGACAGCGGCTGAACGCACCCTTACCTTGTTTTGGGGCACAGATGGATTGCTCTTGGCAACTGTTGACACACTTCTCACTTTGCTCAAACCAGTAACCCTTGGTGCCTTTTGGTTGTGCTACGTATCCACCTTCTTTCTCAGTGCTGCTGTGCTGTCTATGCTTGCCTGTGGGCCAGGTCGGATCGGTGGTCTCATAATCGACCACCTCGTCATCCATGTCTTCCTCCTTCCATGTTGATATTGTCTGCTGACTAGATGGCAACTGTGTGTCATCACCATCAGCCTCCACCTCTTCACCCGGTATATCACGTGGATGAAAGTGGATTTCTTCTGGCCATGGGTTTTCAAATATTTGGGCATGAACAGAAAATAGCTCCTCACATTCCTCTTGAATGTAGTACGGTGAGAGGTCACAGGCAATGAAAGGATATGGATCAAACAGATCCTCGGAGTGGGCATGGTTGGGGTCAAATGTTTCCTGTGACTCCGGACGGGGTGATGAACTTGGAACAGGTTGAGAATAGTGTCGAGCCCCAGGCTGTGGGGTACTCGGGTATCAGGCTCCAAGGGGTTAACCGTGTCACGGGGAAGTGGTGGCCGCGCCAGATTCCGTGTCCTGGGGGACTTCTTTTAAAAGGGGTATATTTACAGGGGATGCTATATACAAGATGTTGTGACTCCACCTGTAGTTTCTGGTGATGTATCACCAGCGCCGCCACAGTCCGCCGGAGGTAGATGGTAATGCGGCAAGCTGGCAAAGTCCTCTACAGGTAGGGCTGGTCCTGCAGGGCAGTGTAGTATGAGAAAACAAGTTCATTCAAAGGAAACACAGGCAGAGGCACAGTCACTTTTCCTCCGGGTACTTTACTGTTAACTTGCATTGGCATCATACAAAGTTACAGTTCAGCACTTCTGATGTTATGAGGACAGGTAGCTTGTCGGGTGACTGCAAATGGATTCCAGGTGGTATGGTGGAACCCTTGGTGTTCCTTCTTTCACTAACCCCGTCTGTTCCTTCCTGCTTTCCAGTTTTGGTGTGAAGCCTGGTGACTTGGAATCAGCCTGACCTCCTTTCCTCTCTCTCCTATGCTGCCGTCAGGTAACCCTATACTGGCTGGCCGCTTGTTCCTTTGGCGGTGCCTGGTACCCTCTTTCGGTCTGCTCTGGTGCCTGGGAGAATTGAACACTCCACGGAAATCCGGATTCTCTGTCGTGCTTGTAGCTACGGCAGTCTGCGGGCTCCAGTGCCCGGTAAGCTGTCTGGGAGAACCTGACAATGGCCCCTCTTCCCAAACCGGCTGCTCTCCTGAAAAGCTCTTTTTTCCTTAAACCCTCTCCTCCTCTTCCATCTCTCCTCCTGGTCCCTCAGCCGAGTGACCTAGCAGCAAAAGACTAAAGACCCCCTTGTTCCCCCATGAGGTGATTTTACTCCCTCCCGAGTAACCCCCCACCGTGTATCCTAGTGTGGGAGTGCTAGAAATGGGTCCCACCCACCATCCTAGGGTCCACCTGCAGCTGGAGCATCTGCACCTTTTTTACGGGTAATATTAACATTAACTGGTAAACTATATACAATCAAGAATATTTAGATTTCTTCCTATTGCTAAGAGGCACTTTTCTTTGAACGTTACACATATACACAATGCAGTAGTTAGCGTATCAGACCTCACGGTCCACGGGTCACTTGTTGGCAAAGCTGTTACTCTCCGGTTATGACTATCTGCATATCGACATAATCTACTTGGCCCAACGGGACCGGTACTAACTACGCGGGCCGCTGCTCACACAGCACACATTATCAACAGTAGGGAAAGTTCAAATAAAAGTCTTTGATTCTTCAGATGAAACAAACGGGGACTCACTCGTCATTCAGGGGCTTGCAAAAAGGGGAAGAGCAATAAATAAAAGGGCATGGTTGCTGGAAGGGGGCTACATACAGGGCAATGTCTCAGCATGGGAGTCTATTGCTGGGTGCAATGTGTCTACATGGGAGTCTATTGCTGGTGGGAAATCCTTATGGCGAACCAGCCTAGTGGACCGAGGTACCGCTCATAAGTGTCCTGCTCACCTCGATAAAAGTCTCTATCCGGGTGTCCTCGCCGCAGGTAGGATTCTACATCGCGTCTGGTGAAAAACACATCATCTGAAAGTCCGGGTTCCCGTAGAAATCCCCAGCCTTCGTCCTGGTACATGGAGATGACGGTTCCTAGGCGGCGTAGTTCTACTGGAAGTGGGGGCTGTGATCTGGCCTCGTCCCACAGTCGCCTTGTTGCCTGCTCTCTCTGGAACCACTCCTCTCGGCATTGTTGTCTAGCTACCTGGTCTCTCTCATTTAAAGCTGAGTGAGACTGCTGGAGTGACTGGTACTGTGGGGGTGGTGAGTTGCCGGTTGGGACTCTGGATAACACTCTGGTTTCTGCTGAGCACACTATGGCGGGGGCTCCTCACTGCTGCCGCTGCCACACGGTCCACCACGCAGCTTCTGGGGTGCTCCCTCCTGAGGCTCTCTCCACGTTCTTCGGTTCCTCGTTGTCTGTCTCGTCGTACTCCTCCTCGACGATGACGCTTTGTTCTGTAGGGGACGTCCGCACTGCCTCCAGCTGGAGACAACTGCTGGAACGGGACGGTAGTTTATTCTGGGGTTCAGGGTCTGGACGGGTGGTGCAACGGGTGGTAGAGAGGCACAGTACTCCACAACTGCTTGTTCTGCTACCGCTGCCTCCTGCACTTCGCGGTCTGCTCTCATAGCTGAAATTCATAGGTCCGCTCCTCGCTCCACCGTCAGCACACCTACGCCAGGGCTTCTTCTATGTCCTGGCTGAGCCGTCCAAATGCGTCCCTCCAGTAGTCAGCATCGCCCTCTAGAGTTAAGCGGGATGCCGCTGCCAGGTCACCTTGCGCGGCTCGGGCCTGTTCTTCGAGCTCGTGCACCACATCTCTCCACCGGGGTGCCGCCATGCTGCGGGGTACGAAGGAGCCTTTGTTGTTCTGTCCTTCTCTTCCGGTTTGTGTCTTTATGAGCGGCCGTGGCCTGTGGGCCGCCCCCCTGATTGATTGATTGATTGGCAATCTGGACGGCCACACTTTTTGGTGCCTCCTTCTTCTAGGGGCTGAGGCACACCCCCGGCCCTGCACAAGGCATTTAGTACATGGTTACGACGCCATCTTGGGTCCTCCTGCAGTAATGGTGGGAACCCATTTTTGGCGCCAAGCAATGGCGGAAAAAGTTAATTTCAATAGTCGAAGTCCAAGGCGCATAGTACCCGGTAATACTGGGTACGATATCCTGTTCGTGATTGCCAGAAAAAGAATATGTCGAGCCCCAGACTGTGGGGTATCAGGCTCCAAGGGGTTAACTTTGTCACGGGGAAGTGGTGGCCGCACCAGATCCCGTGTCCTGGGGGACTTCTTTTAAAAGGGGTATATTTACAGGGGATGCTATATACAAGATGTTGTGACGCCACCTGTAGTTTCCGGTGATGTGTCACCAGCGCCGCCACAGTCCGCTGGAGGTAGATGGTAATGCGGCAAGTTGGCAAAGTCCTCTACAGGTAGGGCTGGTCCTCCGGGGCAGTGTAGTATGGGGAAACAAGTTCATTGAAAGGAAAGACAGGCAGAGGCACAGTCACTTTTCCTCCGGGTACTTTACTGTTAACTTGCATTGGCATCATACAAAGTTACAGTTCAGCACTTCTGATGTTATGAGGACAGGTAGCTTGTCAGGTAGCTGCAAAAGGATTCCAGGTGGTATGGTGGAACCCTTGGTGTGCCTTCTTTCACTAACCGCATCTGTTCCTTCCTGCTTTCCAGTTTTGGTGTGAAGCCTGGTGACTTGGAATCTTTTGTATCTTTTGTTATACAAAAGCATTTTACTTGCACTGGCATTTAGTATTGTGATAACTTTATGGTCATGTTTCTGTACACATTACAGATAGGGCTGTTCATGTGAGATGGCATTCAATAAGAAACCGGTTTGTCCGGTATTTTAAGGGAAAATGAAAAATATAGAAGTGATGCTGCAGCTAAACCCCCCCAAGTTCTATAAACATTATGACTTATGTTTTTCAGAAGACAATTGAACGGCATATGTAGTGGGGAACATTGTTATAACCACATTTAGGCTAGGGTCAGACTAACGTTACTCCCTGCATTCAGGGTCTAAAACGTAAAATTTGGCAGCATTAATGCAGTGTTACCGGAAAGGTAAGGGCCGCGGACCGGATCAGCACACAGGACTGGGGGGCTAATATGACTACATATCATGAGGCAGCAGGGATGAACAAAGTATCCGGCAACCGGATTGCACATTCAGACCAATCCGGTTGCCGGATTCCGGCTTAGGAACACATTTTGTTCCTTAAATGTGTGTGAAGGTTATTGCGATTACCGCATCCAGATATGGATGTGGTAAACGCAATTGCACTTCAAAGTGTGACCCTAGCCTACCTTTGAAGAGCTGCTACTGCTTGTCCTAGATGATATTGTCTGCCAGGATACAAGATGTCACACAAGTATTTCACCTGCTGAAAGATTAGTGGTCACCCTGAGGTATGTGCTTAATTATACTGTCACCTGTTGCCAACGACACACAGTGTACACAATCATGAGCCTTATGCAACAACCTTGATTAATCTGATGTATGACTGAATGTCCAATATCAACATTTCTCTTTGTCATTGCAGGTTCCTGGCTACGGGAGAGAGTTAGGCCCCTTTCACATCTCATGCAGGGCTGCGTTTTGCTTCATTTGCGTTTCTATGCGTTTTTGCCGCTAAAAACACATCAAAACGCATACATTTTTGCCCCCATTGAGTTCAATGGAAAACGCATTAAAAACGCATGCAAAAACGCATGTGCATTTTCAAAAACGTATGCATTTTTGCAAACGCAGCCAAAAACGTGGGCTGCTGCGTCTAGGGCTGTGTTTGTAAAAACGCATGTGTCTTGCTTTTTTGAAAATGCACATGCGGTTTCAATTAGGGATGGGCGAATCTACTCGCTAGGACTCGTTACTCGGCGAGTAGTAAGGGACTCGCAGGACTCGGTACTCTGCGAGTTTCCCAGCGTTTACTCGCACGAGTCCAATGCAAATCATTGGCAAATGCTGACAAAACTAGGATTGCCATTGTTTGCATTAGACTCGGCTACTGTGCCAGCAGTGGCGTAACTAGAGTCTGGAGGGCCCCGGTGCGAAATTCAGACCTGGGCCCCCCTCTTACCCCCCGCGCGAGCACATATTGGTCAGATGTTTGGGCCCCATGTAACATTCTAAGATCTATAAAGATTCACAAATTGACCCCTGCTATATATGGCCCTCCTACTGGAATATAGCCCATCCCATTATTATAATGCATCCCCATATTCCTCTATATATCACAATATACCCCCATTGTCCTCCATGTATTATAATGCATCTCATAGTCCCCCATTCATAAGGTAGCCCCAATAGTCATCCAATTATTATAATGTACCCCCACTATCCTACATATAGTAGCCTCATAGACCTCCATATAGTATAATACAGCCTCACAGGCCTCCATATAGTATAATGCAGCCTCACAGCCCTCCATATAGCATAATGCAACCTCACAGTCCTCCATATAGTATAACGCAGGTTCAGTTCTCCATGTAGTGCAGCCTCTATAGTACAGCCTTATATATGCAGCCTCATAGCTATCCTTATAGTACAACCTCATATATTGCAGCCTTATATATGCAGCCTCATAGCTCTCCATGTAGTGCAGCCTTATATCTCTCTATATATTGTGCTATATATGCAGCCTAAGGCTATGTGATCACGGTCTGGAAGAGCTACGTGTTGGACGCAGCTCCTCCGGACCTGAGTGAAGCCGCGGGTGCCCGCAGGGAGACAGCAGCCGCCCTGTACTCACCATGTGTGGCAGGTGCAGGGCGGCTTCTCCCTGCTGTCACCCGATTGGAACCGCTTCTGACTCTGAAGCATGAAATTAACATGCGGAGGAGATGCGGAGGAGCGGACACCCACACCGCAGCTGTCAGAACGCTGTGGTCGGGTTATGCATAGTCAGGATGGGATTTCTACAAATCTCATCCACTATGCTTATACTGTATTATGCAGCGGTTTTGAATGCAGCAACAAGATGCTGCGTCCAAACCACTGCGTATCCTTATCATCAGCACACAGCCTTATATATGCAGCCCTACCGGGATCTGAAAATTAGGATTAGTGAGAACTGCACATAACTGTAGACTCATTCCAAAACCCAGTGTCATCCCACATGTTAGCCTATTCCAGTAGTGGAGTCTTCTGCTCTCCTTCTTTAGTGTCCCCTGCTCTCCTCCTCCTGTGTCCCCAGCTCTCCTCCTCTGTCCCCATTCTCCTGTGTCCCCCGCTCTCCTCCTCCTGCGTCCCCCGTCCTCCTGTGTCCCCCTCTCTCCTCCTCCTGTGTTTACGGTCTTCTGTCCCCAGCTCTCCTCCTCCTTTGTTCCCCATTATCCTGTATTCCCCACTCTCCTCCTCCAGTGTCCCCCATTCTCCTGTGTGTCCCCTGCTCTCCTCCTCCTCTGTCCCCCATTCTCCTGTGTGTGCCCCGCTCTCCTCCTCCAGTGTCACCCATTCTCCTGTGTCCCCAGCTCTCCTCCTCCTCTGTCCCCAGCTCTCCTCCTTCTCTGACACCCATTCTCCTGTGTCCCCCGCTCTCCTCCTCCAGTGTCCCCCATTCTCCTGTGTCCCCAGCTCTCCTCCTCCTCTGTCCTCTGTTCTTCTGTCCCCTGCTCTCCTCCTCCTGTGTCCCCCACTCTCCTCCTCCTGTGTTCTCTATTCTTCTGTCCCCAGCTCTCCTCCTCCTGTGTCCCCCGCTCTCCTGTCCCCAGCTCTCCTTCTCCTGTGTCTTCAGCTGTCCCCCTCCTGTGTCCGCCGCTCTCCTCCTCCTGTGTCCCCCGCTTTCTTCCTCCTGTGTCCCCTGCTCTCCTCCTCCTGTGTCCTCCGTTCTTCTGGCCCCTGCTCTCCTCCTCCTGTGTCCTCCGTTCTTCTGTCCCCAGGTCTCGTCCTCCTGTGTCCCCAGCTCTCGCCCTCCTGTGTCCCCCGCTCTCCTCCTCCTGTGTCCCCCGCTCTCCTCCTCCTGTGTCCTCTATTCTTCTGTCCCCTGCTCTCCTCCTCCTGTGTCCCCAGCTCTCCTCCTCCTGTGTCCTTCGCTCTCCTCCTCCTGTGTCCTCCGTACTTCTGTCTCCTGCTCTCCTCCTGTGTCCCCCACTCTCCTCCTCCTGTGTCCTGTTCTTCTGTCCCCTGCTCTCCTCCTCCTGTGTCCCCAGCTCTCCTCCTCCTGTGTCCCCCGCTCTCCTCCTCCTGTGTCCTCCGTTCTTCTGTCCCCTGCTCTCCTCCTCCTGTGTCTCCCGCTCTATTCCTCCTGTGTCCCCCGCTCTCCTCCTCCTGTGTCCTCCGTTCTTCTGTCCCCAGCTCTCCTCCTCCTGTGTCCTCCGTTCTTCTGTCCCCTGCTCTCCTCCTCCTGTGTCCCCAGCTCCCCTCCTCCTGTGTCCGCCACTTTCCTCCTCCTGTGTCCTCCGTTCTTCTGTCCCCTGCTGTCCTCCTCCTGTGTCTTCAGCTCTCCCCCTCCTGTGTCCACCGCTCTCCTCCTCCTGTGTCCCCTGCTTTCCTCCTCCTGTGTCCTCTGCTCTCCTCCTCCTGTGTCCTCCGTTCTTCTGTCCTCAGCTCTCCTCCTCCTCTGCCCCCCGTTCTCCTGTGTCCACAGCTCTCCTCCTCCTGTGTCCCCAGTTCTCCTGTGTCCCCAGCTGTCGCCCTCCTCTGTCCCCATTCTCCTGTGTCCCCAGTTCTCCTCTGTCCCCTGCTCTCCTCCTACTGTGTCCTCTATTCTTCTGTCTCCTGCTCTCCTCCTCCTGTGTGCCCCGCTCTCCTCCTCCTGTGTCTTCCGTTCTTCTGTCCCCTGCTCTCCTCCTCCTGTGTCCCCTGCTCTCCTCCTCCTGTGTCCTCCGTCCTTCTTTACCCTGCTCTCCTCCTCCTGTGTCCCCACTCCCAGCTCTCCTCCTCCTGTTTCCCGTGTCCACAGCTCTCCTCTTCCTCTGTCCCCCGTTCTCCTGTGTGCCCCGTTCCCCTGTGTCCCCAGCTCACCTCCTTCTCCTCTCACCATTGTCCTCCGCTCTCCTTCTCTTCAATGAGCGGCTACCGGGACACCGGGCAGGAGACTGAGGAGGGGGCGGAGCCACCGCGCAAGTCCCTGGTCACCTGACCTGCTGGGAAGGAATAGGATGTGGCCGCCTGCCGGACAGCTTCCTGACTCTATGCGGCGGTGTGTGCTGCGCCCGGCGCTGGCGCTGGGATCGCCGGGCGCAGAGCGCTGGAATCGTGCGGCGCAGGGGGCGGCTGGCTACACGGGCGCCGGGCCCCCTATAGGCCCGGGCCCCGTCGCAGCCGCGACCCCTGCGACCGTGAATGTTACACCACTGTGTGCCAGTGATAGCAGGGAAACTCGCAAATAACTGCTGTTTCTTTGCGAGCCGAGTCCAGCTGTCTTCTCTGTGCAGCTCCAGGGTCCTAGAGCCCGCCTGCTCACAGAGATGATGTAGCAGTGCTGAGATTGTTCTCAGTCTGCTCATTCCCTGTGCATAGACATCTATATCTATGCACAGGGGATGTAGCAGAGAGGACATCGCGTTTTGGACTACGTCGGACGGAAGAGGATTTTTTTAATTAAAGATTGAGTCCCTAATGGCTTTTTTTTTATTTCAAATAAAAAATTTTCTCTGTGTTTTTTTTAACCCTTTATTGGAGATTTTTAGTGGCTGGGTCAAACGTGGCCTGACATTAAGAATCTCGGGCTTAATACCAGCTTGTATAACAAAGCTGGTATTAACCCCTTTATTACCCAGCGTGCCACTGCCACCAGGGCCGCTGGAAGAGCGGGGTTCAGCACCAGAGGATGGCGCTTCAATGAACGCGCCATCTTCTGGGGTGGCTGCGGGCTGCAATTTGCAGCGGGGGGTGCCCAGAAAGCTTGGGCATCCCTGCGCTGCGGATTTCAGCCCCCAGCTGCTTAGCTGTACCTGGCTAGACATAGAAATTGCGCGGAGCCCCACGCATTTTTTTTTTATTATTTCATGAATTTCAGAGTCTCAGAGTCAGAGTCTCAGAGTCAGAGTCTCAGAGTCAGAGTCTCAGAGACAGAGTCAGAATCTCAGAGAGTCAGAGTCGGAGTCAGAATCTCAGAGAGTCAGAGTCAGAGTCAGAATCTCAGAGAGTCAGAGTCAAAATCTCAGAGTCTCAGAGAGTCAGAGTCAGAATCTCAGAGTCAGAGTCAGAGTCAGAATCTCAGAGAGTCAGAGTCAGAATCTCAGAGAGTCAGAGTCAGAATCTCAGAGTCTCAGAGTCAGAGTCAGAATCTCAGAGAGTCAGAGTCAGAATCTCAGAGAGTCAGAGTCAGAATCTCAGAGAGTCAGAGTCAGAATCTCAGAGAGTCAGTGTCAGAATCTGAGAGTCTCAGAGAGTCAGAGTCAGAATCTCAGAGTCTCAGAGTCAGAGTCAGAATCTCAGAGAGTCAGAGTCAGAGTCAGAATCTCAGAGAGTCAGAGTCAGAATCTCAGAGTCTCAGAGTCAGAGTCAGAATCTCAGAGTCTCAGAGTCAGAATCTCAGAATTTCATGAAATAATTTAAAAAAAATGCGTGGGGCTCCGCACAATTTCTATTTCTAGCCAGGTACAGCTAAGCAGCGGGGGCTGGAATCCGCAGCGCAGGGATGCCCAAGCTTTCTGGGCACCCCCCGCTGCAAATTGCAGCCCGCAGCCGCCCCAGAAGATGGTGCGTTCATTGAAGCGCCATCCTCTGGCGCTGAACCCCGCTCTTCCAGCGGCCCTGGTGGCGGTGGCACGCTGGGTAATAAAGAGGTTAGGGCCAGCTTTGTATTATCAGCTGGCCCTAAGCCCGAAATTTATGGCGGTCACGCCAATATTAGACATGACCGCCATGAATTTCTATTAAATTGTTTTAAAAAAAACACAACACAGAGAAAATTTTTTATTAGAAATAAAAAAAAAAGCCATTAGGGACTCAATCTTTAATTAAAAAAATCCTCTTCCATCCGACGCAGTCCAAAACGCGATGTCCTCTCTGCTCATCCCTGTGTATAGATATAGATGTCTATGCACAGGGAATGAGCAGACTGAGAACAATCTCAGCACTGCTACATCAGGCAGCAGGCAGGCTCTAGGACCCTGGAGCTGTGGCAGCCAGCACACTGAGCAGACAGGACTCTTATCTGTACGAGTTTCCCAGCGATTACAGTTGCAAAGTAAACGAGTCCAATGCAAATAAATGGCAAAACTAGGATTGCTTCAGGCTGAAGCTTCCGAGACACATCTGCGATTTGTAAATCTCACACTACTCGCTATTACTCGCTTCCCCATTCATTAACATTGGACTCGCTAGACTCGCAACGAGTAGCGAGTCCCGGGCTCGGACTCGCTAGAGTCAAGCGATTCCGAGTAATTTAGGATTCGCCCATCACTAGTTTCAATGTGTTTTCCCTTGAATTCAATGGGGGCAAAAATACATGTGTTTTGATGTGTTTTTAGCGGTAAAAATGCATAGAAACGCAAATGAAGCAAAACACAGCCCAGGCTTAGATGTGAAAGGGGCCTTATACATCATTGCACTCAGTTTCAGTTTCGCATCGGGCGATCCACAATTTGTAATATTGTACATGAAACCTATGGCAGACGGAACCCGAACGCATTGTACATGCTGGTTTCACAATGCCAGAGTTTCAAATCTCGTGCTTTTTCCAAGCGCATCAGAACATGAGCCCTCCCATGTCATGTGATGCACTTGGAAAAAGCACGAGATTTGAAACGCCGGTAGTTTGAAGCCGGTGTTTGCAATGTGCTTGGGTTTTGTCTGCCATAGGAATGCATTGACAGCAATAATGCAGTCTTGACTTTCAGGTAACACTGCACTAATGCTGAAAAATGTTTAGACGGAACACCCTGAACACAATGCATAACGCTAGTCTGACCCTAGCCTAAAAGTTTTGTAGGCATAGAACCAGGATTTGCCAAATCTGTTATATTCACAGCCTAAGCTTTTTGGGGTTATAAAAGCAGTGTTTGCAAAATCTACCAAAATATTAGGCAAGGGTCACACCGCCATTACGGTGTGCGTTCAGGGGGGTCCCGTGTAAAATTTAGAATTTGGCAGCATTAGCGCAGTGTTAACGAAAAGGTAAAACTGCATTAACACTGTTAATTCATCCCTATGGATGACAGAACCCTGCGCGCATTGCAAACGCCGGCATCTACAGTGCCTACAAGTAGTCTTCAACCACCTGCAGATTTAGGTGGTTTGATAAGATGCAAATAAGTTAGAGCCTTCAAACTGCAAACGAGAGTAGGATTTATTAACAGAAGCATAAATCTTACAAACCAAAAAGTTATGTTGCTCAGTTGAATTTTAATAAATTTTAAACATAAAAGTGTGGGTCAATTATTATTCAACCCCTAAGTTTAATATTTTGTGGAATAACCCTTGTTTGCAATTACAGCTAATAATCGTCTTTTATAAGACCTGATCAGGCCGGCACAGGTCTCTGGAGTTATCTTGGCTCACTCCTCCATGCAGATCTTCTCCAAGTTATCTAGGTTCTTTGGGTGTTTCATGTGGACTTTAATCTTGAGCTCCTTCCACAAGTTTTCAATTGGGTTAAGGTCAGGAGACTGACTAGGCCACTCCAACACCTTGATTTTTTCCCTCTTGAACCAGGCCTTGGTTTTCTTGGCTGTGTGCTTTGGGTCGTTGTCTTGTTGGAAGATGAAATTGCGACCCATCTTAAGATCCTTGATGGAGGAGCGGAGGTTCTTGGCCAAAATCTCCAGGTAGGACGTACTATCCATCTTCCCATGGATGCGGACCAGATGGCCAGGCCCCTTGGCTGAGAAACAGCCCCACAGCATGATGCTGCCACCACCATGCTTGACTGTAGAGATAGTATTCTTGGGGTCGTATGCAGTGCCATCCAGTCTCCAAACGTCACGTGTGTGGTTGGCACCAAAGATCTCGATCTTGGTCTCATCAGACCATAGAACCTTGAACCAGTCTGTCTCAGAGTCCTCTAAGTGATCATGAGCAAACTGTAGACGAGCCTTGACATGACGCTTTGAAAGTAAAGGTGCCTTACGGGCTCGTCTGGAACGGAGACCATTGCGGTGGAGTACGTTACTTATGGTATTGACTGAAACCAATGTCCCCACTGCCATGAGATCTTCCCGGAGCTCCTTCCTTGTTGTCCTTGGGTTAGCCTTGACTCTTCGGACAAGCCTGGCCTCGGCACAGGAGGAAACTTTCAAAGGCTGTCCAGGCCGTGGAAGGCTAACAGTAGTTCCATAAGCCTTCCACTTCCGGATGATGCTCCCAACAGTGGAGACAGGTAGGCCCAACTCCTTGGAAAGGGTTTTGTACCCCTTGCCAGCCTTGTGACCCTCCACGATCTTGTCTCTGATGGCCTTGGAATGCTCCTTTTTCTTTCCCATGTTGACCATGTATGAGTGCTGTTCACAAGTTTGGGGAGGGTCTTAAATAGTCAGAAAAGGCTGGCAAAAGAGATAATTAATCCACACATGTGAAGCTCATTGTTCTTTGTACCTGAACTACTTCTTAATACTTTAGGGGGACCAAACAGAATGCTGGTGGTTTTAGGGGTTGAATAATAAATGACCCTCTGAATTAACTTTTAACGCTTTAAAAAAAAAAAAAAAAATGTAAAAAATCTTTTTGGCTGCAGTGCATTACCCACTTCCATGCTGATCGACAGTCCAAATGTCACAGTGCCAAGTTAATTCCGCATGTGTCAACCAGCTAAATCTGCAGGGGGTTGAAGACTACTTGTAGGCACTGTAAGTGCCGGAGTTTGAAATCTCACGCTTTACCAAGCGCATCACATGACGCAGAAGCTTGCATCACTTGAAGCACTTGGAAATAGCGCAAGATTTAAAACTCCAGGAATTAGCTGGTGTTTGCAATGCACGCGGGGTTCCGTCATCCATAGGGATGAATTGACAGCGTTAACGCTATGTTACCTTTCAGATAACACTGTACTAATCCTGCCAAATTCTAAATTTTACATGGAACCCCCCTGATGCACGCCATAACGCTGGTGTGACCCTAGGCTTACCGTAATTTCTTAATTTCTTCGTAGGCATAGATCCAGTTTTTGTTAAATCTGTGGGGTTCCGACTTTCCGCGTTTTCCTGTGCGCTACGAATTAGTGCGAGATTTCAAACTCCAGCACTTATGTGTCGGTATTTGCATGTGCTCGGGAGTCCATCACCCATTGGATTCTATTGGTAGCATTAAGGCAGCTTTTCACTATGGTAACACTGAGTTAATGCTGACGTAATCCTGTTTTTTGATGGACTCTCCAGGACAGTGGCCACAATGCTAGTGTGGCCCTAACCATAGGCCTTCGGTGCAGAACTTTCACTTAGTTTAGTCTCAACAGGTAGTATATATAACAACCCATTAACTGTTATGGAAATGGACATGCCTGCTGGTGTTGACTGATTTCAGAAATCAAAAGCAGCACATCTTTCTAAAGAAAATATAAGGCTAGGGTCACAGTTGCATTTTTCACAAGCATTTTTGGAGACCTGCGTTTTCAAAAACGCATGTAAAAAACGCACCCATAGGCCCCCATGTTAAAAAACGCATGCCCTAATAGCAAAAAAGCATGTGTGACAGTACCATGCGTTTTTGGTGCATTTCCAAAAACGCATGCGTTTTTAAATATGGGGCCCTATGGGAAACGCATGCAAAAACGCATGTACAATTAGTACCATTCAAAAACGCATGCGTTTTCCATAGGAGCCCATGTTAAACAAACGCAAGCGTTTTAGAAAACGCATGCGTTTTTGAATGGTACTAAATGGTACTAATTGTACATGCGTTTTTGCATGCGTTTTCCATAGGGGCCCATGTTATAAAATCGCATGCGTTTTCTACCAAAACGCACCAAAAAATAGTGCATGCACTATTTTTTGGTGCGGATTTAAAAACGCAGCCAAAAATGCAGGGAGCCATCACACACCTTTAAACACTCATGGTGACTTGAAAAATGCATGTAAAACCGCAAGCATTTTTAAAAGGCACTACAAAAACGCATGCCAACTGTGACCCCAGCCTAACACCTTTGCCTGCACCTCCTTCAGAGTCTAGCAGTTTGTCGTGTACACCCTACTCTGTCCTGTCTCAATACAGCAGCCAGCCTTTTGTCCCGCAGATGTGTTTACTCCTACCCATACAAAAGCTAAGAGCTTGAATTTCACTATAGTCAAGCTGTTGGCCACAGAAATGCTGCCTTTCTGCCTGGTCAATGCACAGATTTTTTAAAAGCTAATGGCTGTTATGGTGGGTTTACACACACCAATCATTGTATCCAATCTCTGAACCAATCTCTGGTTGCAGTGAAATCATGGACAGATTGCTCCATGTTGTACACAGCCACAAAATGGAGCCATGTGTCCATGATTTCACTGCAACCAGAGATTGGTTCAGAGATTGGATACAATGATTGGTGTGTGTAAACCCACCATCACAGTCCCCCATTACCTGTTGCAAAATTGCCACTACTTCTTGAAGAAAGCTGTACCTGTGCTACACCAGCATGTCGAAGACAACATCATTGCCTCCTTGAGAAGCTCTGAATGTGACAAGGTGCATTTTGCCATTGACACCTGAATGAGTAAGCACTTCCTCCACTGTTTTTGACGACTCCATCTTTTCTAGGGCCTCCACCTGTTCTCCAAACCTCTCTGTTAATGTGACACATGTTTCAACGAAGCAGAAGGTATCCAGCACAACATTGTATGGTGCTTTCAGCAGGACTCAATGCCATCAGGCTGTGTTAACATTAAAATACCTGGGAAATGTGAGTCAAACAGCAGAGGAGTTGTAGTCAGCTTTGGAGACCGAGTTTGATCAATGGCTGTCTCCACTGAACCTGCAACCAGGGAAGGCTGTGTGCAACAATGCTGTGAACCTGGGCACGGCCCTACGTTGAGACGAGGTCACACACGTGCCTTGCATGGCTTAGATCCTGAATCTAGTTGTCCCGCAATTTCTAGATGACTATCTCGGCCTTGATCTGCTGCTGCAGTGGGCATGGTCACAGTGTGCTCACTTACGCCATTCGCACACTGTGGCTCAATGACTTTCATTGCTACAGACGTTTTTGGCCTGCCAGTTAAACAACATGATTTGTGAAGTGCCAACATGATGGAATTCCACTCTGCACATGTTGCAGCAGCTGTGGCAGTAGCAACAAGCCCTGATAAAGTTTGTAATGCATAGCCTGGGCCAACATGATCAAGAGGCGGGCAAATCACGCTGGCAAAGTGGGCCAAGATCCAGGACCTCTGCACCCTTCTGCACAGTTTTGAAATGGCAACTAAGATGTCTAGCGCGGACGATGCCATTATCAGCATGACTATTCTGGTCATCTACATGCCTGAGCACACTTTGACCAGCATGCAAAGTCAGGTGGTAGTTAGTCCAAAAGGAAGAGGAGGAAGTAGAGGAGGAGGCGTATGCAGAAATGACAGGAAAATCTGAAAGGTCAGGACTGTGATCAGAACAGAGGTGAGTGACTTGGGAGGCTGGAGGAGAAGGATTGATGAGAGCTCATGTAAGTAGCCACCAAACAGTTGATGAACGTTCAAGAGGTGAGGAAGAAATGGAGGAGGAAGAGGTGTCGTTCACGGAAGACTCAGCAGATGAGGGAGATTTTGGTCATGTTTCTGTTGTGCAAGGTTGGTGGGTGAAGGCAGAGAAGGCAACTGGGAATGTAACTCTGCTGACACAAACACAACAAGGACTTGTACCTCATGGATTGGCAAGACACATGAGTGCTTCCTTGCTGTACTATCTGCAACATGATCCGCGGATTGTTAGGATTTGAAGTAATGCCGACTACTGAGTTTCCACACGGTTAGATCCCCAGCACAAAAGAAAATTTGCCCAAATGCTTACTGCCCTGGAAAGGGACACACGCATGCAAGAGTATGAAAAGAGGCTTTTAGACAATCTGAGTACTAGTTCTCCCCAAAACACCAGTGGCAGACATAGTGCACATCGCAGTTCTACACTTCCTACCCAGGGAACATTGAGTTGTCATCACAGAAACGTTACCAGTAGGAGTTTATCTGTTACCAGCAATTTCTGGGAGTCATTTGACCATTTTTTAGACCAGTCTTTGCAACGCCAGAAGAAAGGACAAGTATGACACATAATCTAGAGAACACCTAGATACACCTAGAGGATGTTGTAGGAGTATCTACAGCTCAATATCGATGCCATAATTGAGGAACTGGACCCTTGTGACTTTTGAGCTTCAAAACTGGAAAAATTGCCTGGGCTCATCACTCAAGCGTTGGAGATTTTGTGAACCTGGCAGACAGCATTCTCTCAGAATGTGCATTAAGCACTGCTGGTGGTGTCTTGATGGATAAGTGCATACTGCTGTCCACCAATAGTGTAGATCACCTAAGGTTTATCAAGATGAAATAGTCAAGGATCTACAAGGACTTTTCTACCCCAGTGTCAGAATGGGGAGACTAGGTGCTGTTGTACTTTTAAGTGTGCTCAACTCTCGGGCAATTGTTGCCACTTTAGTAGTGGCTTTGCCTAGTTTTTGAAAAAGAGGGGACTCTAGTTAGGGTCTCTTTCCTGTGGTGAGTTTCTTGAGCAAGACACTCTGAGCACAATACCTGCTCCTTACACTTGTGCACCACTTCCTAAATACTCAGCCTTTAGCCTAGGCATCCATGCTTTCTGCCATTGTGGCCCAATACAAGATCTATAAGATGGATCCCACTTTACTTTGGACTGACACTGATTTTTGGGCAAATAGAGATTCTTTGGGTCTCCTTGTTGTGTGGTGCATGATTTGAGCAAGGCTCTCTGAATGACATGCCTTCACATGTAACTCATCCTTCTTTTACTCCTTTGCTTTTCACTTAATGTAGAAAACTGCTGCCACTTTTCCCCTGTGAGTCATCGATCTGTCAATTCAAACTGAGTTCTACCCACCTGTGAAATTTAAAGGGATCCTGTCACCCCCAAAATGCCTCATAAGCTGTTAAAAGATGTCCCTAGAGCATATTAACACTTATCCTACACTCCTTTTTGCTCCTAAATGCATCTAGCGAAAATGTAGATAAACGTTAAGCTCTGTTAGCTTCAAGCCCCGCACTGCGAATGCGTGCTGGAGGCATAACAGAGCGGCGCGGGTGTACATACGTCACCCGAAGCCAGAAATGACGCGATTCGCATCATACAGCCGCACTGCAGCCACGCCGACACAGAGGAGAGCGGGGAGGCGCGCATTTGAATCAGCGTTGAAGATCACACCTATTAAGGCGTGATATTATGAGGAGGGAGAGCCTGCCTGGGTGACTATGAATACAGTAGCCACTCATTAACATCGCTAATGAGTGAGTTTAATAACGTTTATCTACATTTTCACTAGATGCATTTAGGAGCAAAAAGGAGTGTAGGATAAGTGTTAATATGCTCTAGGGACATCTTTTAATAGCTTATGAGGTGTTTTGGGGGTGACAGGATCCCTTTAAGTGAATGTGAGCCACTTCCTATTTTGAAGAGTGTGCAGGCTGGCACAGACCATGTCTCATGCACCCATGGTATGAGCGAGTATAATCGTTACTATTCAGTACTCGCCGAATAGTAACGATATTTGAGCTACTCGCTACTCCCCAAGTTTCTTGTGATTACTCAGGAGTAGCGAGTAGTCTTTTAACTTTCGCAGTATATCTATATACACACTGCGAAAATGCACTAAAAGTGAATAAAGTTGTTAAAAAAAATAAAAAAATATCATACTCACCTATTCGACGACTGCACCGGGACCGGAAAAGAAGACATCAGATCAACAACAAAGACTTGCGAGTCTGACAGCCAATCAGATGGCCAGACATCACAAACCATGTGATCGCTACCAGCCACCTGATTGGCCAGATTGCCAGGTCATTGATGCACGTTCAAGACCTGGCAAACTGGCCAATCAGGTAGCTGGTAGCGATCAGGTGGTTTGTGACGTCTAGCCATCTGATTGGCCAGATCGCTATCAGCCATCTGATTGGCTGTCAGACTCGTAGGTCCTTGTCATTGATCGGATGTCTTCTTTACCAGTCCCGATGAAGGCGTCGGATAGGTGAGTATGATATTTTTTTATTTTTTAACAATTTTTATTCACTTTTAGTGCACTTTCGCAGTGTATCTATATATATGTACTAGGGATGGGCGAATCTACTCGCTAGGACTCGTTACTCGGCGAGTAGTAAGGGACTCGCAGGACTCGGTACTCTGCGAGTTTCCCAGTGATTACTCGCACGAGTCCAATGCAAATCAATATCAATCCTAGTTTTGTCAGAAACGCTGACAAAACTAGGATTGCCATTGTTTGCATTAGACTCGGCTACTGTGCCAGTGATAGCAGGGAAACTCGCAAATAACTGCTGTTACATTGCGAGCCGAGTCCAGCTGTCTTCTCTGTGCAGCTCCAGGGTCCTAGAGCCCGCCTGCTCACAGACATGATGTAGCAGTGCTGAGATTGTTCTCAGTCTGCTCTTTCCCTGTGCATAGACATCTATATCTATGCACAGGGGATGTAGCAGAGAGGACATCGCGTTTTGGACTGTGTCGGACGGAAGAGGATTTTTTTAATTAAAGATGGAGTCCCTAATGGCTTTTTTTTTTTATTTCAAATAAAAATTTTTCTCTGTGTTGTGTTTTTTTAACCCTTTATTGGAGATTCTTAGTGGCTGGGTCAAACATGGCCTGACATTAAGAATCTCGGGCTTAATACCAGCTTGTATAACAAAGCTGGTATTAACCCCTTTATTACCCAGCGTGCTACCGCCACCAGGGCCGCTGGAAGAGCGGGGTTCAGCGCCAGAGGATGGCGCTTCAATGAACGCGCCATCTTCTGGGGCGGCTGCGGGCTGCAATTTGCAGCGGGGGGTGCCCAGAAAGCTTGGGCATCCCTGCGCTGTGGATTCCAGCCCCCAGCTGCTTAGCTGTACCTGGCTAGACATAGAAATTGCGCAGAGCCCCACGCATTTTTTTTTTATTATTTCATGAATTTCAGAGTCAGAGACTCAGAGTCAGAGTCAGAATCTCAGAATTTCATGAAATAATTTTAAAAAAATGCGTGGGGCTCCGCGCAATTTCTATGTCTAGCCAGGTACAGCTAAGCAGCTGGGGGCTGGAATCCGCAGCGCAGGGATGCCCAAGCTTTCTGGGCACCCTCCGCTGCAAATTGCAGCCCGCAGCCGCCCCAGAAGATGGCGCGTTCATTGAAGCACCATCCTCTGGCGCTGAACCCCGCTCTTCCAACGGCCCTGGTAGCGGTGGCACGCTGGGTAATAAAGAGGTTAGGGCCAGCTTTGTATTATCAGCTGGCCCTAAGCCCGAAATTTATGGCGGTCACGCCAATATTAGACATGACCGCCATGAATTTCTATTAAATTGTTTTAAAAAAAAACACAACACAAAGAAAATTTTTTATTAGAAATAAAAAAAAAAGCCATCAGGGACTCAATCTTTAATTAAAAAAATCCTCTTCCGTCTGACGCAGTCCAAAACGCGATGTCCTCTCTGCTACATCCCCTGTGCATAGATATAGATCTCTATGCACAGGGAATGAGCAGACTGAGAACAATCTCAGCTCTGCTACATCATCTCTGTGCACAGACATTCATGTCTGTACACAGGGAATGAGCAGACTGAGA
>JARQOC010000006.1:147860470-147979994 GCA_033576535.1 Allobates femoralis
TAGTGAAAGGGGTTTTATTTTCAAAATAAAAGCACCCCTTTATTTTTCCCATCATTAAAAAAATGGCCTCCGTGGGGAACAAGTCTTACGCGTTTCTGACGATTTTAGAACGTCCTTAGTCGTAGATTCCCCACACGTTGGGTTTTCTAGACAAAAATCTGCAAAACCCCTGCCCGCTCGCAATGGAATCTGCATTTTCTCTCCAGGAACCTAACTTTTTTGGTATCATGATACCCAAGGGGGTTATTTGCATGTGCCTGACAAGTAAGGGGCATCATAAAGGCACATTATATGCTTTAAAGGGTGCGGGATGAACAAAATGGGTTGCGTTGAGTAGTGTCAGGGCTAAAGAGATTAATGGTAAAGAGAATATGATAAGTATTTTTTTTTATCTTTTTGATTGTACATTACTGTTTAGAAAAAAGGTGGTCAAATGATAAAATTGACTCAATGTTAATAGTGTATGTAAAATTATTAGGATTTTGCTAAACTTGGTGAAGGCAAATAAGTTGATTGCTTTTGCGCAAATTACCTAAAATGTTTATTTCCATTTTACACATTGCAGATTATTATAAAAAGCCAGTTATTAATCATATGATCTTGTGTGAGCCTTCCTTTAATGCCTTGAGTGAAAAGGAAATGGAGCAGACATTTTTTGGTCAATCTTAAAGAGGACCTGTCACCCCCCTGGTGCATGGCAATCTACATGCACCACTGAATTCAACATGTCTGCTGCATTCACGGAAGGGGTCCCCCATGGCTCTAGCCCCCTGTGCACTGACATATACACTTTATAAATCTTATGTTTACTCAGTCAGGGGGGCATTTCTTAATCTGAAGTCAGCGCTGGCTGACCCCTCCTCGTCTGTGCCGACATCTAAGCTTCTGTTCTCACGCAGGTGCACAGTGTGGACGGGAGCTGGCGGAATGCTCCCCTGACTCAGTAAATGTAAGTAAATGTAAGATTTATAAAGTGTATATCTCAGTGCACAAGGGGGCTAGAGACATGGGGGAGCCCTTCCCTGAATGAAACAGGCATGCTGTATTCAGTGGTGTATGTAGTTTGCCATGCACCAGGGGGGGTGACAGGTCCTCTTTAAAAGAGAAAGAATGACAAAAATCACAGCTTTTAAATAGAAATAGCAAAATAAAGACATAAAAGAAAGCAGATAGTTGTTAAATAGCACCCAATACTTACCGCATCCCGCCGCTTCTACCTTCGGGCCGCTCATTAATTTCATGAATATTCACTGCAGAGGGACCCAACAGCTAATCACAGATGCTGTCACAGAGAATAGGAGTCTGTGATTGGCTGTTAGAATAACCTGAAAACTGCCCATACATTCTAGTATGGTAGATCCTATAATGTATAGGTGATTTGTAGGCTACTTCAGCAGCCAGTCTCAGACGCCAATTCTTTGTGACAGTATCTGTGATTGGCTCTTGGGCCCTTCACACATGGACTGACATTATAGTACTGTAAAAATAAGTAAATAATTAATAACAATTTGCGTAATGCTTTGTAATAATTTTGATTCTCAGTGCACCCCTCCCCTCCCTCCCAACTGCCTGGCCTTACTTTGGCTGGCAATCAAAATACAGGAAAGCCAATTATGTTTTTTTTTTATTATTTAAATAAACAATTGTAAACAATGTGTGGGCTTTGCCCTATATTTGATCATCAGCCAAGGTAAAACCCAGGAAGCTGGGGACTGGGATTCTCAGCATGATAAGGCCCAAGCGTTCTGGGTTTCCCACGATGAAAATCATGGCCACCCCTGAGAATGGTGCTTTCTTTTATAGCACCATTTTCAGGCACTTTTTTCAGCTCTTCCAGTTGCCCTGGTGGCAGCGGCATGTTGGGTTTTTCGAGTCGAGCCCATCACAGTATCTGACCTCTTGGATTTGAGTACCAAGCACTTGAGCATTTTAGTGTTCACTCATCACTAATTGGAATCCCTGTATGGCAAAGTTGGATATGTATTGATAGAAAACAAAAATACAACAAAAATAATAGAGAAAAAAACAAATCAATTTTGTAGGGTGGGCACATTGTACAGAAGGTTTTACCACATCAGGGACTTTTGAGAGTTCCAGACATTTAGTCTCCAAAATGATCAAAGCAAGCTAAGAAGAGAATAAGATTAGAGAGGAATGAATCGATTCATGAAGATTCAACATAAGAGCACAAATATGTGAGAAAATAAGTCATATTGCACAAAAAAGCATTATCTTAGCTGGTATGATACTCATCATTAACAACCAGGGCAGTTTTTTTTTTTTTTTTAATGAAATTAAATTTACACTTTAAGTTCATCTCTGTGTAACTGCTCTCCTTGAGTCACTAGGACAGGGGTAGGGAACTCCAGGCCTCGAGAGCCACAAGCAGGTCATGTTTTCAAGAATTCCTTAGTATTGCACAGGTGATAATATAATCACCTGCACTGGTGATGATTCCATCCACTATGCAGTACTAAGGAAATTCTGAAAACATGACCTGTTTGCGGTTCTCGAGGCCTGGAATTCCCTACCCCCTGCACTAGGGGGAGGCAGGGGAGTGAGTATGTCTCTGGAGCATAGCTATAATAATAACCTGGCACTTGGGTTGACAACTGACTCTACACACATGCTGCAAGTTGGGTTGTCAGTCAAATTGCCAGGGCATTATTACAACTGCATTTCCAGTATAGTGAGCAGTGTCATAGTTGCTCCCTAGCACCATCCTGGTGACTCAGAGAAAGCTATTAAAGTGACCCTAAACCCAGAAGCCAACCCCACATCCCCTTCATACCTATCCATGCAGCTTGTGAAGCTGCTGCCATCGATCCCTGTATCTTGCAAAACCGCTGGGGCATTCTTCATAAATCATACTTTTATAATCGCATTTCTGGGCGTTTCACTGAAATTTTAAAGCCGCAGCAGGCGGGCTTGTGTGCCGCTCTCCCCCTCCCTGTCCGTAATTCTGCACGCCCATGGCTGCGTGCATAAACAACAGAGAGGCGGCTCGCCTCATAGTATGGGCGGTGAAGCCGATATGACGTAATTCGCGTGGATGTGGGGTTGGCTTCTGGGTTTAGGGTCACTTTAAAGGAAGTTTACAACTTCATTTTCTCTGTATATTCATATTTAAAGGCAACTGCCTTTACAGAGTTCATACTTTTTATATTGACAGGTAAACAGCATTTCTGATAGTGACAGGTTGGCTTTAAACCCTCTGACTAGAACAAGAGGTTATTTTAACCAGTAAAAGTAATGTGGAATGTCAAGTGTTAGATATCAATGTTGGTCTTCACGCAAGTATATTTTATAGAATTAGTTCTTGTTGCCTATAGCATCTAGGCAAATGTATGAAAGTATTCAAATGCAGCTTTGCATGCAGAAAATATAAGATAAAGTTAAAGCAATGAAAAAATTTGACATGAAATTGGGTATTTTATTTCTTTACACAACTAAAGCATTGTTAGCAGTTTAAATATATATATATATATTGCTCCATCCCATTTATGTATTAATGAGTATTAGTTAGAAATTCATTTTAAGTAATTATTTTAGAGGCAATAAATAGTTTGAGGTTCTCTGAGATACAAAGTCATGTCTTGCTTGCAAGAAACAAAACAGCCACTATTTCAGAGATACAGCTACTGTAAGCTCTTAGTGACAGGTAATACATCTCAATTCATTACTGTAATAAAATTTAGTTCCGTTTTGTAAGGTTGTTTTATGAATATTTTCAATTTTGCCATTGTGACTTTTAGTTTTAGCTAAAACACAGTGTGACATTTTACTTTTACATCTTTTATGTCAAAAGAAAAGGCTCCTGTGTCAAGTGTACCTGGTGGGTGTTCATGTTCAAGTAAATCTCAAGAAACCAGTAAAATGTTATAGTGTATGAGACCTTTTATGTTTCAAGTTATTTTAAACTTATTTTAATAATCTCTATTTTAAAATTTATTGTTATATATCGTGTATGATAAAGTAAATAAATATTAGTGCTGCAAGCAATACATTTACCCGTAATCTTTAAATGAAAGTTGTTGCCAAAAAATTCCAAAAGTTTTGTCAGTACAATAAAAAATACTTAGCATGAGACTGACAGAAAATAATCATTATATTTTTCTCAAATAGAGTTTTACTAAATTAAACAAAATGCCTAATTTCTGACATAAACAGTGTCACATACATTCACACAATGCATTGTAAGAACAAGCAGATCAATCCAAAGAGGGTTAGGTTTGAGTAGAATTTCCTAAAATTTGTGATTTTATGCAAATGAAAAGACTTTGAGTAGAGATGAGCGAGTGTACAAGGGGCGCCTGAAAAGTTCGAGGTCCACCCATGAAATCTTTTTTGCATGGTCTTGTTTTGCAATGCAATATGTTATTTAGTTAGTTGAAAGGTCTCATGAGCAATCTGGATTTACTTAGATTTTTTTTGTTTCCGTTACAGCATTTTAAAGTTGGGTCGCAAGGCTGAAATATGGAAATGCGCCAGTTCACACATCGGCTGTTGCAATGGCTGCAATTCACTCCTGTGGTTTCCAATTGCTTCAGCACCCACCTTATTCCCCTGATTTGGCTCCCTCGGACTATCTCCTATTCCCACAGATGACAAAGCACCTTGGTGGAAGTCATTCTTCTTCTGATGAAGCCGTCATGGACGCCGTAAAGGATTTTTTGGAAGATCAAGATGGAACGTTCTACCACAGTGGAATGATGAAACTCTAAGAGCGATGGCATACCTGTGTGACCCTCAAGGGAGACTATGTCGAGAACTGACTGAAAATGTTTGACCCACGGTCACTACTTCTGGGTCGTGCCTCGAACCTTTCAGGCGCCCCTCGTAATTGTTACTATTCACTACTAGCATGGATAGTATGGTATTCAGATTACTCATTATATTGCGAGTATTTGTGTATTCACCTCACGATATTTGAATTTCCTGCCCAGCGGTTTGGCGCCTGTTGTGCAGCCATTAAACGTGCTGGGTTTCTTAACCAAAATATAGAAAAGGGAAAAGAAGCGCAATAGGGTCTTATCTTTTTATATATGGAGGGACTAGATGTTACTAGCCACTTACCTGGGAGGGGTTGTGTAGCACACAACCAGTATCAAGACATGGAAGGGAGGCTGCTGCAAGATCCACACCTCAAGCGATCAACGTGCTTCATAAATGTAGGGATGGACAATGTACACGGACCTGTGCTACGCTATTCAGATCATTAAGGAGCAGCCGATGTTCATCACTGAAGTTTTATTTCCGACGCGTTTCAGAGTTAGTCCCAACTCCTTCCTACTGTTCCAAGAGGAATGAGTTGGGACTAACTCCGAAACACGTTAGAAATGAAGCTTCAGTGATGAACATCGGCTGGTCCTTAATGATCTGAATAGCGCAGTGCAGGCCCGTGTACACTGTCCATCCATGCATTTGGACTTCTTAACTAATCATACTAATGCCATCTTGATTGTGGCACTACTGTGATTGGCTGGCCGCCTAGCAAAGGGTCTATAAAAGAACTGCTGCACCCATTTTGCGCACATTGGTTAGGAGCAAGTATTGGAGAAGCATAGGGAGAGATCGAGCAGCTGCTAACGAGAGTGTTTAGGCCTTATTATACCACAAAAGCCCTTTTCAAGGCTACCTACGTGTATGTTAGGTCAGTGTAGTGTAGGGAGGGAAAGATTCTCAAGCAGGGACAGAGTTTAGTTGACAGAGCCTGTTACTAGATCCATAGTACCAGAATACAATACATCTTTTCAGAGCAGAAACCATTAAACTAGCTCACAGTACAGAGAGGAAGAGATTGTGGATTAGGTAGGGAGAGGTTAAACTGTTCTTCCAGTGTCCATATTGCAACAGCAAACAGGCAAAGTTCTTTTTTTCCAGCACATGGAGTAGTAGACTTTTGTGCTGCCTTTTGTTTAAAAGCACTGGTCCTTTTTCTCTGCTGCTTTTGGGGTCACAGTCTGGCTTGTGCTGCCCACATTAGCCACGTTAATATGGTGCTAGGGCCCAAGCCAAATCTGAAGCAGTAACATTTATTACTGCCTTGTGCAAAGCACGCACCAGTTCTTTTTCCCAAAATGCTTAAACAGTCTGTTGTTAAGGGACAGGTACGTGGACGTGGCTGTGGTGTTGTCAGTGGTGCGCAACAAGAAATTAAGTCTGTGTCAGGTCAGAAGAAGCTTGATGCATTAACTTTGTTCCTGGCAAAGTTTCCTAGTCTGGAACATAAACATGTATGGAAGCCAGAAGAGTGAGAGCAGATTCTGTCTTGGATGGCAGACAAGGCCTCTACACATTTCTGAAGCAGCACCAAATCTTCCACGACCCCACAGTCTACTGTCGATACACAGAAGTCTATCCCATCCAATCCTAAACCTGGTCCTCCTTCTTCTTTCATCATTAGTCATAGGAGAAATATAACCACAGCTTGGTCATTCTGAGGATTTGTTTGATACATATCCTTTGGTTGGCTCTGGCCTCTCACAATGCAGCATTGAAGAGGGACATGAGGAGGTGGCATACATTTATGCACAAGTATTTGAGGACGTACAGCAAGAAGAAAGCCACTTTGAGGAACTTGATTTATTGTCTCCAGAGGTAGAGGTTGATGATTATGAAACACAGTTGCCATTAGGTCAGCCTACAATCTCAAGTGGGAAGGAGGATGAGATGGAAGATGAGTTAGTCAATCATGAGTCCACTGATCTAACCTATAAAGGACAGAATCAAATTGAACCACTGTTAGGTCCTCAATGGTAATAAGTTATTCAGTAAAAGTCATATTTTAACCCTGGCGCACAGAAAAAAAAAGGGAAATGACATGATAGTTGCTTTTCAAATGTTTTTTATTTTTCTTGTGGAAAAATGTGTTCTTTCCAAAAATACTGATGTTTCGGCTCAAGCATGAGCCTTCGTCAGCAAAAGAATCTGTACACATAGAATCACAAAAAACAGTATTACAATAATTCTTTATGACATAGTAATTGCAACATTGTAATAAATAATCTTTTGATATCATCTAGAGTGTTCTACATATAAGACCTAGAAGAAGTGGTGCATAGTTTGTGTGTAAAAAAGGAACTGCTCATTGGGGTTTAAAGGAGAAGAGAAAAAAGAGGGGGAAAAAAAGGAGATGAAAATGAAGTTCAGGAAAAGGATATAGATATAAGAAAGAGCTGAAATGGAATGAGAAAGGATAAGTAAAAGACAGTGCACTTAGAGAAGTCACCTCTTGGAAGAGATACTGAAGTTCAGATTTGAGCAGGCTGGTATAAGTAACCTTAAGCTACCGTCACACACCACGATATCGTCCGCGAAATCGCTGTCAATTCGCGAATTCTGTGATGTCAAAACCACATCGCAAGTGCATTGTGGCGTGTGACAGGGCGATCCTACGGCGGTATAAGTGCCCTTAGGATGCAGGTTACAAGGTACTGCAGAAAGAGAAGTTATTTAATTGGCAAAAAAGAAGTACCGAGGATACCACAAGTTGCAGAATATTCTCACATTATGATGTAGCTGAGGAATTTCTTAGGTTGAGGACAGACTGTGGTATTTAGTTCTTAGCTATGATATGTAGCCTATAGTGGGTACAATAGGAATATATTAGTACATAGAGTGCCTGCTATTTAGAGGAAGGATTTCCCATTATCTACCTTGTCATGAGCCTGCTTAGATGAAATTAAAGATGGGACCCTTATGATCATCTTAGTAGAATAGCTGTGAAAAAAGGAAAAAGGGGGGTGGGGGAAGGGGAGAAAAAGAAGGAGGGAGGAGGTTTTGTCTTTAGATTAAGGCAGTGGTAGGTAAAGTGATAGGAGCTAGAAATAGTCAGAGATATAGTTGAGAATAATCACCTGTTTCCTTATGGGTAACAGATTGATGAGGTGGATAGATGTCTCTAATCAAAGTACATTTTTTTATAAAAAGACAAAACCTGAAAAAATAGATTTGCTTTAATATATATACTTTATTTTTTTACAAATATTTAAATTATGCTTTAGATTTCATAAGACAAGCATTTACCTTATAGATATAGTTAGTGATGCTCTAGATCCGAGCTATGGTAGTAAGGGTGGGCTTTATATATATTTCTTTTAAAAAGAATTGCAGTATTTTAGGTAAGGTCACTTTAAGTGGTTATTGATTATAAGAGAGGAAGAGGAAGAAGCACATACCATGTAGTAGTGCTATAGCTGGCCTGTGGCTACCCCCTGAAGATAGGAGAGAGGCAAGGTAAGACAAAGGTTCAGAGCATAAGGTGTTGGATTACAGGGTAGTTTAAAATAGAGGTGGTACCTGTGTCCTTGTGCATGCCATTTGTGTGGAGGCTGGGATTGCTTTGTTGTGTTGGAGGCAGCTATTTATAGTGTACGTTTTCTGTTTGGCTGGTGTTATACCTCGTGGCCAGAAGTGCATCACCGCAGACCAGTGCATGGGCAGACGGTGCTGCCATATTGCTAGGGGCAGAGTCCCCAGAGTGTCCTGCACATGTGTGGATGCCCCAAGTGGGCGTGTCACTAGAGAGAAGCGTTTCTATTGGAATAGCAGGTTACTAAGTGACTATAGGAAAACAAACATAGCAAACATGCTGTGATCCATCATACAGTGCATAGGGATGAGTGCTAATGATGGTGGACAGACAGGTGCAGAAATTTAAAATTGATTGGTTACATTCTTTGTGCTGCATGGAGAGAAGAGATAGATATTAGTGCCAAATCATACTGTAGCATATCAACAAGGCAGCATTGTCATACAACCAAAATACAAAGTATTGTATACTAGAATGGTCTAACAGTAGAATTAATTTATAGAATTAAGTCTCCCAGTTCCATATACGGGGGGGGGGGGGTCAATTTTCATAATAGGGACATATTTCCTTTTTACATGTTTTAGTACCAGACTTAATGTTGTTTATTGAGCTCTTTTGGGTGTAGGCTTTTGAGATGGTATATCCAATAAGATTTGCGTTCTTTTAACTTTTGTACCCTATTTCCACCTCTTCTGGGCTGGGGGACATTTTCAATTATCTGGAAGCTTAATTGACTAATGGAATTATTTTTTTTCTATGAAATGGCCTGGGATGGGTAATAGTGTAATTTTTCATTGGATAGTTGTTTTATGTTTACTGATGTGGTCTCAGGTATGCTGTGTGTAGGGATGGGCGAATCTACTCGCTAGGACTTGTTACTCGGCGAGTAGTAAGGGACTCGCAGGACTCGGTACTCTGCGAGTTTCCCAGCGTTTACTCGCACGAGTCCAATGCAAATCAATGGCAAACGCTGACAAAACTAGGATTGCCATTGTCTTGCATTAGACTCGGCTACTGTGCCAGTGATAGCAGGGAAACTCGCAAAGGAACTGCTGTTACTTTGAGAGCCGAGTCCAGCTGTCTTCTCTGTGCAGGCTGCCGCAGCTCCAGGGTACTAGAGCCCGCCTGCTCACAGAGATAATGTAGCAGTGCTGAGATTGTTCTCTGTCTGCTCATTCCCTGTGCATAGACATCTATATCTATGCACAGGGGATGTAGCAGAGAGGACATCGCGTTTTGGACTGCGTCGGACAGAAGAGGATTTTTTTAATTAAAGATGGAGTCCCTAATGGCTTTTTTTTTATTTCAAATAAAAAATTTTCTCTGTGTTGTGTTTTTTTAACCCTTTATTGGAGATTCTTAGTGGCTGGGTCAAACGTGGCCTGACATTAAGAATCTCGGGCTTAATACCAGCTTGTATAACAAAGCTGGTATTAACCCCTTTATTACCCAGCGTGCCACCGCCACCAGGGCCGCTGGAAGAGCGGGGTTCAGCGCCAGAGGATGGCGCTTCAATGAACGCGCCATCTTCTGGCGTGAAATTTTTTTCTGACAAATCCATAAAACAATGTAAATAAAAGGGACCATGGGCGAGGGGTTAATAAAGATGCAGTCCCTTTTTTAGGATTGTTTTATTGATTTTTCAGAAAAAAAATTACATGGGCTTCGCCGTATTTCTGGAACCAGCCGGATCCAGCAGGCAGCGACGGGCTGCCCCCAACCCTCAGGTGCCTATTTGTACCTGGCCAGACACAAGCATATAGGGGAGCCCTTTTTTTTATTATTTCATGAATTTAATGAAATAATTAAAAAAAAATGCGTGGGGCTCCGCGCAATTTCTATGTCTAGCCAGGTACAGCTAAGCAGCTGGGGGCTGGAATCCGCAGCGCAGGGATGCCCAAGCTTTCTGGGCACCCCCCGCTGCAAATTGCAGCCCGCAGCCGCCCCAGAAGATGGCGCGTTCATTGAAGCACCATCCTCTGGCGCTGAACCCAGCTCTTCCAGCGGCCCTGGTGGCGGTGGCACGCTGGGTAATAAAGAGGTTAGGGCCAGCTTTGTATTATCAGCTGGCCCTAAGCCCGAAATTTATGGCGGTCACGCCAATATTAAACATGACCGCCATGAATTTCTATTAAATTGTTTTAAAAAAAACACAACACAGAGAAAATTTTTTATTAAAAATAAAAAAAAAGCCATTAGGGACTCCATCTTTAATTAAAAATATCCTCTTCCTTCCGACGTAGTCCAAAACGCGATGTCCTCTCTGCTACATCCCCTGTGCATAGATATAGATGTCTATGCACAGGGAATGAGCGGACTGAGAACAATCTCAGCTCTGCTACATCAGGCAGCAGGCGGGCTCTAGGACCCTGGAGCTGCGGCAGCCAGCACACAGAGCAGACAGGACTCTTATCTGTGCGAGTTTCCCAGTGATTACTTGCAAAGTAAACGAGTCCAATGCAAATCAATGGCAAAACTAGGATTGCTTCAGGCTGAAGCTTCCGAGACACATCTGTGATTTGTAAATCGCACACTACTCGCTATTAGTCGCTTCCCCATTCATTAACATTGGACTCGCTAGACTCGCAATGAGTAGCGAGTCCCGGGCTCGGACTCGCTAGAGTCAAGCGATTCCGAGTAATTTAGGATTCGCCCATCACTAGCTGTGTGGTTTCTTCAACATATCCGAGACCGCACGGTCACTTGATCAGATAGACAACGTATGATAAATCACAAGTATAGAAACCATTAATTGCGACACTTTTGCCAGTCCTTGGGTGTGTGAAAAAATCCCCTCTAGTCATGTTCGAACATTGTGCACGGTTGAGGCAGGGGAAGGTCCCTTTCCGTGCTGTGCTCTGTGTGGTTTATTTTTTTGTCAGCTTTCCAGACCCAACATTAGCTCCAACTAGGTGATCTCTAAGATTGTGTACACGTTTATGGCAGACCATTGGGGGAACTCTGAATTCTTGTATATTTCGATATGCCTTTTCAAGTAAAGGCCAATATCTAGGACTGCTTTCTTAATCAAGAGTAATAATGGATTGTAAGTGTTGACAAAAGTAAGCCTGGTTGATTTATCCTTATTTCTGACCTGGTATGGAGTCCGAGGACTGGATGTGGATTCAGAATAGCCCCATGTTATGAATTTTTTGGGTCATCTTCCTCTGTCTGAGGGTACGTATGTTGGGGTCAGACACAATACGTTCAATTCTCTAGTGTTGGGATAAAGGTAGAGCTTCTTTCATGTGTCTTGGGTGACAACTAGTAAAGTAAAGTAAAGTCTGTTGATTTAATATAGAGGTCAGTTGTTATCTTGCCTCTATCATCAAGTATGATGTTGGTGTCAAGGAAGTTAATTTTCTTGGGATCGTGATGTAGTGTGAGGGTGAGATTTGGGATAGCTACATTAATCTGTTTGACGACAAACGTTTCCAAGGAGCTAACATCACCCGTCCAAATACAGAACACGTCGTCTATGTATCTTAGCCATGATATGGTATGTTGGCGGAAGATGGGAATAGTATAAACGTGATCTGCCTCAATTTTCGCTATGAAGATATTGGCCTACAGAGGCATCATATTGTCCCCCATGGTGGTTCCCTGTTTTTGCTGGTAGAACTGATCTTCAAAAAGGAAATAAGTATTGTATAAGACAAGTTTAAGTGTGTCAATGCAAAATTCCTTTTTGTGGTTCCTAAAGTTTTTAAAGTTTTCTTCCTGATCTAGAAACCATTGGACTGCCCCTATGCCAAGCTCTTGATCTATGTTCGTGTATAGGCTGTTCATGTCTATTGTGACAAGTATGCTCTTGTCAGGTACATTGCCTATACCATGAACATGGGAAAGGAATCTGGTGGTATCTTTGATAAATTATTTCATTTTTGATATTAGTGGTGTGAGTGTTCTTTCCAATGCTATGGACAGTGGAGACAGTACTGATTCTGTGGAGGTCACGATTGGTCTTCCTGAGGGATTTTGTAAGTTCTTGTGTATTTTTGATAGTGAATGCAGTACTGATGTTATTGGGTTTATTTTTACTAAGTACTCAGAAAGTTTATTATCTATTGTGCCTTGGTTAGTGTAGGTACAAATTAGATTGTTGATCTTTGCTTTTATAAGCATAATTGTATCGGTTTGGACTGGCATATATGTGTCCGTTTCAGATAGTTGATTGTAAATCTCTGATAGGTAGTAAGATTTGTCAAGTACTACAATAGAGACGCCTTTGTCTGCTGATTTATCCAGGGGAGAGCCACAGGCCAGCTATAGCACGACTACATGGTATGTGCCTCTCCCTCTTCCTCTCTTATAATGAATAACCACCTAAAGAGACCTCACTTAAGATACTGCAATTCTTTTTAACAGAAAGATACATAAAGTCCACCCCTACTACCATAGCTAGGATCTAAAGTATCACTAACTATAGAGCATAATTATTAAACACTATATATTACCCACTATAGGCTACACGGTCCATCTACAGAAGCCTGGTATCTGTACGCACCCCTGGTCCCTGTATGTACCCATGGTCCAAGTAGGCACCCATGGTCCCTGTATGCAACCTTGGCCCCTGTAGGCACCCATGGACCCTGTACACACACATGGACCCTGTATGCACCCCTGGTCCCTGTACATTCCCATGGTCCCTGTAGGCACCCCTGGTCCCTGTATGTACCCATGGTCCCAGTAGGCACCCATTGTCCCTGTACGCACCCATGTCCCTGTATGTACCCATGGTCCCAGTAGGCACCCATGGTCCCTGTACACAACCCTGGCCCCTGTACACATCCATGGACCCTGTACACATCCATGGACCCGGTACACACTCATGGACCCTGTACGCACCCCTTGTCCCTGTACATACCCATGGTTCCTGTACATTCCCATGGTCCCTGTATGCATCCCTGGTCCCTGTACATACCAATGGTCCCTGTATGCACCCATGCTCCCTCTACGCACCCATGGTCCCTGTATGCACCCATGGTCCCAGTAGGCACCCATGGTCCCTGTATGTACCCATGGTCCCAGTAGGCACCCAGGGTCCCTGTACGCAACCCTGGCCCCTGTACACACCCAGGGACCCTGTACGCACCCCTGGTCCCTGTACGTACCCATGGTACCTGTACGCACCCATTGTCCCTGTACGCACCCCTGGTCCCTGTACGTACCCATGGTCGCAGTAGGCACCCCTGGTCCCTGTATGCACCTTTTGTATGTATGTATGTATGTATGTACACAGCGCAGAACTCACCTCCTGTTTGTGACACACAGCTGCTGTTGGAACACTCCCTGCAAATATGGCGTCGAAATAGAGCTGGGGGAGGGCTGGGGGAGGTCTAGGAGAGGTTTTGGGAGCAGTCTGGTATTTGGAGCACGCTCAATGCAGAAAATGGGTTCCGATATCGGATCCGATTTTCCATCCGATCCGATGCCCATAGACTACCATTTTATTTTAATCAGAACAAATCAGATCCGATTTGATCTGATTTTTCACTCGGAAGACAAAATCGCAGCAGTCTACGATTTTGGCTACTGAAAAATATCGGACAGAATTAGATTGGAGGCAAATCGGATGCCATTAAGTGCCAATCCGATCTAATCCCCATTGGAGAACATGGGGGCTAATTCGGATCGGATGCTGTCCGATTTTCATCGGACAGCATCGGATTTAACAAAATCGCAATGTGAAACCAGCCTAAGGCTGCCTTCACACTATGGATTTTTCAGTTCCGATGCTGTCCGATAAAAATCGGACAGCATCGGAACGATTTTGGCCCCCATGCAACCCTATGGGCATTGGACTGAATCGGATGTGCACTAAATGCCAACCGATTTGGTCCGATCCGATTCTGTCCGATTTTTTATTGGTGCAAAAATCGGAGCATGCTCCGATTTTTGCACTGAAAATAAAATCGGACAAAATCGGATCAGACCAAATCGGATGCCATTTAGTGCACATCCGATTTGGTCCGATGTTTTTTACATGGGGCCCTATGGAGCAGGGTCCGAGGAAACATCTGATGTGTCCTCAGACCCGATTTTACTGTACTGAGCATGCTCAGTACAGTGAAACTGCTCCTACTGGGACAGCAGGGGTTAAAAAAAAAAAAAAGTATGCTCACCTATCCCCGAGGCCCCCGCCATCTCCCACAGGCTCCCGGTGTCTCCAGAGGTCTTCTTCTAAACAGGACCTGCCGTGACGTCACTGTCACGTGACCGCAGGTTAACCAATTAACAGGCGGTCACGTGATTGTGACATCATGGCAGGTCCTGTAAAGAAGAAGAAGACCTCTGGAGACACCGGGAAGACATCGGGAGCCTGCGGGAGACGGCGGGGGCCTCGGGGACCGGTAAGTGCCTATTTGGCATCCGATTCCAAGCATCAGAAGGGAGCCGATGGTGTCCGATTTTATCAGACAGCATCGGCTCCCTTCAAAATCGTAGTGTGAAGGTAGCCTAAGCCAACATTTTGTTTGCCTCTTGTATGAATATTCTCCAACCATCCATTTTGTCCATTCATCCATATTTTCCACACCTACTTTGGTTTATTATAGTGCATGATGATTTCTGAATTCTGTATCCTGTCATTGTTGTCAATACTGAAATCATGACGCATGATACTGACTAATAGAACAGAAGTTTCCTTCTTCACCATTGTTGCTTTGTTGCTGAAACCAAACACACTATCATAAAGTGCTTGCTGTGGATTATACTCCATCACCAGAGGAATATCTTGTTGATTTGGCTTCATAGAAGCAACAACTACAAGATCACTTCAAAGCAAAAATTGCCCAGTTCAAAATAGATTAGGTTTGGATGTTCTATTTATCAATTCCTTTGGATCCACTTCTTCATCATCAGAAGAATCACTGGACTAGGAAGAAGATTAATAAGCTGGTAGCAGGTACTCTTCATCCCACAAAGAAAGATGACTTTCATCATCCCTTTCAAACATGATTGCTTCAATTACTTGGTCAGACAAACTCTTGGAAGAAAACTGTGCCATTGTTGACTTAGATGCTAGCAAACTAAAAGGAAAAACAATGAATAGCCTGCATGCATGGCACAGGGCCTGAAACAGAGCTTGGCCTGGCCTTTGGTTAAAAATTAATTAGTAATGCTAGGGTCACACTTGGCTGCGTTTTTTAAGGTTGTTTTTGACAGCCTGCGTTTTTGGGCTGCGTTTTTGCTGTTAGGTCTGGAGCAGCCTTGAAAAACTCATGCGAAAACTTATGGTACCATTTAGTGCCATGCAGATTCGCATGCGATTCCCATAAGGCCCCATGTTATAAAAATGCATGTGTTTTTGAAAAAGCACCGGAAAACTCATCATGATGCATTTTTTGGTGCTGAGCCAAAAACTCATGGAAAAAACTCATGGCACTTTAGCCATGCTTTTTTGGCATTGGGCATGCATTTTTTGTATTGGGGCCTATGGATGAGTTTTTGCATGCGTTTTTCACAACATAGAAGTGTGAAAAACTCATGGGAAAAACTCATCCACAACGCAAGTTTGACCCTAGCCTGTCAAAAACAACCTTAAAAAACGCAGCCAAGTGTGACCCTAGACTTAACCTGGGCTACGTTTTGCTTAGTTTGCATTTGTATGCATTTTTACCCGCTATAAAACGCATCAAAACACATGTTTTTGCCCCCATTCAATTCAATTGAAACGCGTGTAAAAATGCATGCAAAAACGCATGCGTTTTTGCAAAAGCAGACCAAAACGTTGCTGGTGACAATTTGGTCTGCGTTTGCAATGAGTGACATGTGTAGACATCATGGTCAGAGAGCCCTGCTAAATTCAGGAAACAGAGAAGAAGGAGACCTCAAGAAAAGTCTCCACATTTAAAAAGATTAAGGCTAAGGTCACACTTGGGAGCCTGCTTCCAGTAACTGGATGCATTACTGGATCCAGTTTTTTTATTGCACATGGTCTTCCCTGACTCCAGGTTTAGTAGGGAAAGCCATTGGTCAAACTTGGCCTGCATAGCTGTTCACAGCTCTTCAGTTGTGTGACTGACATCTCCAAGGCATTTCAATTTTAAAGCTGTCTGATGGTGGTGGTGCAGTACGGAAGTGAGGGTTTTTTTTCTGGACTGTTGGAACATTAAGTGAGAGGTCAAAAGCACAGCTGTAGGTGTTAGATGAAGTAGAGGAGGAAGAAGAGGTGGATGAAGGCTTGGGGATTTCAACAGTTGGAGATCAGCCCCTTCCCCACCTGGCCTTGCAACCACCAAAGTAACCCAGTGCCCAGCCAGCGAGATATAATTCCCTTGGCCATGTTTGCTCATCCAGGTGTCAATGGTCATATGCACCCTGTCACACACAGAGTTTCTCAAGAAATGGGTGATAATGTCTGCAACATGCTGGTTTAGCGCAAGCACAGCTTTCTTTGAGAAGTAATCATGACTGGACAACTGGTACTGGGGGGTAGCGACAGACATCAAATTTTTGATCAACCAGGCAGAAAAGCAGCATTTCCTTGACCAACAAATTGGAAATAGTGAAGTTAAGCTCTTAGCTTTGGAATGTGTAGGAAGAAATAATAATCTTTTCTGTCATCACAACTGCAGGACCGAGGGCTGGCTGCTGTGCTGAGAGAGGGTGGAGTAGGGTGTACCCTTCAAACTGATTCACTGTGAGGCAGGTGCTGGTGGAGATGTTACGGTCGGTTGACAAAGAAATCGTGCGATCGGTGTATGAGATAGGTCAAAAACAGCAGACGAGTCCACTTCTATAACAGCTGAGAAGCTCTCACTTGCCCCGAGTAAAGTGGGTAAACAAGTGAAGGTTCTGCTGCCGGAAACCTGTCGGACAACATTTGCCATGATAACGGAGGAGGAAGAAGAAGGAGCAGATTCGTTTGAGGTGGTGAACAATGTTTGGTGAGGCCTGCTAGGCCCAGTATCAGACCAGTAACTTTGCTAGAGTAACACATAGTGCTGAGCCATGTGCTGGTTCATGTATCTAGTGGTCAGATTGTTTTCTTTTTTACCTCCATTAAGTTTGTTTTACAAACTTTGCAAATAGCATGATTTAATTCATACTTTGTGATATCAAAAAAGGCTGAAGCTCGGCCACCCTTGTGACCCTTGATAACTGTAGAATCATGACTGCTGTTTTCAAGAGCCAGAGGATTCAGTGCTTGTCATTAGTGATGAGCGAGCATGCTCGCCACTACTCGGTACTCGCACGAGTATCACTGTACTCGGGCGACTCGCCGAGCACCGAGTAATCTCGCGATACTCGTGCTGTGCTCGTGGTCGTCATCTCTGCATGTTGGCGCTCTTTTGAGAGCCAGCCCACGTGCAGAGATTGGCTGGCAGACCACTGCAATGCCACAGCCCTGTTAGTTGTGGCATAGCAGTGATTGGCCGCCCTGCACAGCGTCACCGAGCCTTTATAACTCCCGGCGCGCTGTGCTCGGCACACAGCCTTCCAGACAGTGAGTGTAGGGAGAGTGTCTGCTGCTGATTAGGGACAGATTTGCGGCCCTTACAGGTAGATCCGGAGCAGGGCTGCAAACTGCTGCTGCTGACCACAACAGTCCTTCTCAGGACTAATCTAGGAGGATATAGGCAGGGTGATCCAGATCGGAGTCCAAGCTTTCCAGTGACCAGAACAGTCCTTCTCAGGACTAATCTAGGAGGATATAGGCAGGGTGATACAGATTGGAATCCAAGCTTTTCTGTGACCATTAGAGTCACCACACTCTTGTACTTACTACCTTAATACAGGTTAGGGAACTAAAATCCTAACTCTTGTCATCTCAACAGTCACCAGACAGGTGTACGTACTACCTTAATACAGGTTAGGGACTAAAATCGTCTCCTGAAACCATTACAGTCACCAGACAGGTGTACGTACTACCTTAATACAGGTTAGGGAACTAAAATCCTAACTCTTGTCATCTCAACAGACACCAGACAGGTGTACGTACTACCTTAATACAGGTTAGGGACTAAAATCGTCTCCTGAAACCATTACAGTCACCAGACAGGTGTATGTACTACCTTAATACAGGTTAGGGAACTAAAATCCTAACTCTTGTCATCTCAACAGACACCAGACAGGTGTACGTACTACCTTAATACAGGTTAGGGACTAAAATCGTCTCCTGAAACCATTACAGTCACCAGACAGGTGTACGTTTAATACAGGTTAGGGAACTAAAATCCTAACTCTTGTCATCTCAACAGTCACCAGACAGGTGTACGTACTACCTTAATACAGGTTAGGGACTAAAATAGTCTCCTGAAACCATTACAGTCACCAGACAGGTGTACGTACTACCTTAATACAGGTTAGGGAACTAAAATCCTAACTCTTGTCATCTCAACAGACACCAGACAGGTGTACGTACTACCTTAATACAGGTTAGGGACTAAAATCGTCTCCTGAAACCATTACAGTCACCAGACAGGTGTACGTACTACCTTAATACAGGTTAGGGAACTAAAATCCTAACTCTTGTCATGTCAACAGACACCAGACAGGTGTACGTACTACCTTAATACAGGTTAGGGACTAAAATCGTCTCCTGAAACCATTACAGTCACCAGACAGGTGTACGTACTACCTTAATACAGGTTAGGGAACTAAAATCCTAACTCTTGTGATCTCAACAGTCACCACACTGTTGTACGTCATACCTTTATACAGGTTAGGGAACTGTAATCCTAACTCTTGTCATCTCAACAGTCACCACACTGTTGTACGTCATACCTTTTTACAGGTTAGGGAACTAAAATCCTAACTCTTGTCATCTCAACAGTCACCACACTGTTGTACGTCATACCTTTATACAGGTTAGGGAACTAAAATCCTAACTCTTGTGATCTCAACAGTCACCACACTGTTGTACGTCATACCTTTATACAGGTTAGGGAACTGTAATCCTAACTCTTGTCATCTCATCAGTTTCTGACTCAAATGTGGTTTCTGGGAATAATGTTGTGGAAGTATTACGCTACTTTTAAGAATTCACAAGAACAACCTACCGAACCAAACCTAAATTGCATTTCACAAGGAAACATGTTTTTCCTGCATAATCACTTGTATATAAGGCAAAATAAAGAAGACGATAAAATGTCCCCTTTACCGTTTGTTTACATGTAGCGGTTTTGCTTTTGTTTGCTTTTTCCTTTTATTTCTTTTACGATTGGGAGGGCTCTCACTTATACATTTTGTAGGTCCCACTCTCATACATATTTTTTATTTAGATATTCCCCTTTACATTGCCAGCTACAACATGCCCTTTGGTAGATTGGGCTTCACCCTCCTCCTCTTCCAACACCATCTCCATGTCATTCTGCGGCCCTCAATTAAATTTTTCAGAGGGCCCGCAAGTATAAAGGTGGGGTCACACGCGGCGATCTCGCCCGCGACATCGCCGCAAAGTGACGTCACAGCAATGTCGCGGGCGATATTGCAAGTGCGTCGCGCTGTGTAACAGCGCGACGCAACTGCAAATTATCGCTGGTCGCAGGTTGACAGGTTTATGAACATGTTCATAAACCTGTCAACCTGTGACCAGCGATTAGGCTGGATCGCGCCGTCTGACACTGTTGGCGGCGCGATCCAGCCTATATTGCAGTGTTTCTGAGCCATCGCTCGCTGGGCTTAGCCCAGCCCAGCGAGCGATGGCTCCGCCCACATCGCCGCCGCGTCACCGGCAACGTCGTGCCGTGTGACAGCTGGCCTGCGATGTCGGAAGCGAGCGGGCACCCGCGCATCGCTTCCGACATTGCAGGCCAGATCGCCGCATGTGACCCCACCTTAAGGCAACCTGAGGTTTTTTGCAAACTTTTTGCAGGCTTTCATTTGTTTTGCACTGAGGAGAAGCTTCCGATATATTGACATAAAGTCAACTATCTCTGCAGCCCTCCACCAGTCAGGCCATTATGACAGAGTGGCCCAACGGAAGCTTCTCCTCAGTGCGAAACATATTAAACATATGAAAGCATGAACATTTGAATATATATATATATCCATCCTATTGGCTAAATGTTAGTATCGTACGCCCAGCTTTAAGAGTCTGGGTGGTACCCTTGTTTAGTTTTCTCTTAGTTTCAATTTAAACAAAGAAATCACATGTGTTTCTTATCTGAAATAAGCACTTTTCTACATTATACAAAGAGAAGAAATTCAGATACACAGACAAACACACTCAAAATCGAGTAAAGTTAAAACAAAATAGATCCTGCTCTCACCCTAATATGTACGCAAGCAGCACTTTCCTAAATGATTTACCTTTCAACAACCGTTTAGACATCCCTCCAAAGTGAAATTTTAGCTATAGTTGTCATTGCTAATGTTATTTAAGCAAAGCCAACACTTGACTATCTACTCTTATGGCTTTAGACACTTTTTTCAGTACTAATTATATAAAAAAGTACACTGAGAACTATGTTGGAGAATGTAAAGTGTATCCTTTCTATTTTGTTTGCACTGATTGTCAAGGTTTCCGAAAAGTACAAGAAAATCCCTGGTGGTGTCAGTTCTGCAGTATTTCATTGTTAACTTGATTAAAGGCTCTTGTTTTCAGCAGAACTTCAACTTTAATTGCTCTATAGTCCAAGCACATAGCAAAGTGACTGCCAGAAACTGACATTGGTAAAAACAGAGCTGAATTATGTATCCCAATAGCCACAAATCACTTCTATTCTTAAATTAAACAGATAATCAATTAAAGATAAACAACAGCCTGTTTCAAAGTGCAACTGCAGGCAACAAAACAAGTTGAAAGTTTCACAATTCTTTGAATGCAGTTTGTAATATTTAATTTATCGGACAATATACTATAGCAATGTTGTCCAACTCCAGTCTTCAATGGCCACCAACAGTGCATGGTTATACAATTTCCTTAGAATTGCACAGGGATTATTTATCTGCACTGGTGATTATTCCAACTCCTGGACAATGCTAAGGGTACCGTCACACTTGGCGATGCACCAGCAATTCCCTCAACTATATGACCTGGTAGGGATCGCTAGGGCGTCGCTATGTGGTCACTGGTGAGATGTCAGTCAGATCTGATCAGCGACGCAGCAATGATCCGGAAGTATACGGAGGTCGTTGGGACCCTCGTTTCTCAGACCTGAAGTGTTGAGGTCGTTGGTCGTTGTCCCTGTGAAACACACCAATGCATGCTGCTCAGCGCGACCCCAATAATCAAAAAATGGTCCAGGCGATTCTGACACGACCAGCGATCTCACAGCAGGGGCCTGGTCGCTGCTAAATGTCAAACATAGCGAGATTGCTGGAGAGGTCGCTGTTGCGTCACCAAACTTGTGACTCAGCAGCGATCTCGAAAGCAATCTCGCTTAGTGTGACAGGGGCTTAAGGAAATCTTGACAACATGCACTCTTGATGGGCCTTGAGGACTGGAGATGAGGAGCACTGTACTAAAGCATTTGCAACAAAGGTATCTGTGTTGTAGTAATTTAAAACTGGGTATGTAAATATTTTAGAATGAAGCTAAGTTAGTAAAAAGTCATACATATTTCTCTATGAATCAAGCATCGCACAATGGAGTTCCCGTATTACAAAGTTTATTTATTATCTTAGGTAAAAAAGACAGATATTGGTCAATCCCACACAGGGGATCATACATGGGTGTACAAGTAAGGCCAATGTACTGGTCCGAGGAGGTTAATCTTTACAAATATCCAAACACTACAGAGTGGCAATATAATGCTAGGTGTATGTTCACATCATACATTAACCTTCAACATTACTGCTATTCTGAATTGCACAATCACAGAGGGGTAAGCAGAAGGGGAAAATGAGCCTCTCACCTGAGTATAGGGGCCTAACAGCAGTCCTCCCATTTGGGAGAATAAAACCGCAGCCTGTACATTAATTCCCCGGAAAAATTACCAAATTGAAACATGAGTATACCACTCAAACATCTGAATAAAAGAGCTTACCCATGTGTATTGGATAGCAGGAACCACCGCTCAGACCGTGGGCAGAAAGCTTGGCCCACCCTGCCCTGCGGATTCCAGCTCCCAGCTGCCTAGTTGATGTGTCAGATGATTCAGGTCCTTTAAGCTGATATTGATCATCTGATGAATTTACCGACCCGCAAACCGATCAGATGATATTGGATCTGGATTGGACGTCGCAGGACCCTCGAGCCCTAACCACATAGCAGGGGGGTTTTTTCTTTAATAAAGAAGGAGTCACTAATTGTGTTGTGTTTTATTTCTAAACCGATCACATAATCAATATTAGGTTAAAGGACCTGAATCAGCTGATCCATCAGCTGATTGTAGCCAACTGGTAAAAAGGTCATCTGATGTATCATCATTATTTAAAAGCCGGTTGTTAAATTAGGCTTATAAAACAATCAGCTGACACATCAGCTGATTATTTAAAAGCCTGGTGGGAAAAAGTGGCTGTCTTTTTTGAATGATCGGCTGATGCATCAGCTTTTCGTTTGAAATAGCTGGCGGTTAAAAGTGCCGAGGCAGCTCGTAGGGCTCTCTCGGCAGTGACTCACCATGACGGCGGCCGTCCAGTGGGCAGTGGAGCTGGTGCTAATGGTGCTATGTATTGCGCTGTGCATATTACTCTTCTTGGTGGTGTACGTACAGCTCTTGCTGCTGCTGCTGTGTTTTTACCGCCAGCTTCTGCCTGGGATCTTCTGCCTATAGTGCAGCGGCAGCCAGTGCTGTAAGTACACCGCCAGGAAGAGTAGAGAGCACAGAGCCATACATAGCGCCATCAGCCCCAGCTCCACAGCCACGGTAAGGCTGCCGTCATGGTGAGTTACCGACAAGAGAGCCCTGTGAGCTGCACCAGCACTTTTTACCACCGGCTATTTTAACTGATCTGCTGATTTTTGAAAAAAATGCCGGGTATTTCAAACAAAGACGGCGGGCTCACTTCTAGCAAGCGGAGGGGAGGCGAGAACAGGGCGGGAAGCAGAACACCTAGTGGGGAATGGAAAATCAGATGGGGAACAGGCAGAGAGCGAAGCTCTTGGTGGGGAGCAAAGGACCGAGTGAGGAGCATGTATCAGCTGATTATTTAAAAAGCTGGCGGCTTTTTACTGCCAGCTTTTAAACAATTATGCATCTATTTCAGCCTTTTCCTCAGGCCCCCAGACTGCTTTGTAAGGTCAAGCAGTATAGTTCTCACATTTCCTCTTAACTTGCATTGTACTGCCTACTCGTAACGAATACGCATACAGACACTCTGCGCCATTTGTATCAGTGTGACTGGTGCCCTATGTATGCAGGCATCATCTGTGTGCATAGTAAATGCTGTCTTTCACCTTCCCCATGTCCTGGCTGGTTGAGAGTAATTACATCAGTATCTAGCACCTGTGCGTGCCCCTACAAAATGGAGTCTAGCTGTATCCTGCCAAGCACACTGGTTGATAGATCCTGTGGCTATACACAGTACAATTTCAAGGGCACCAACACTTTTGGCCATGACTATATACATTTCCTTGTTGCTCCCTTGTACTTTCCCTTCTTTTTTTATTCATTGCATACACTGACCTGTGGTATATTTTTGAAATCCACAACATGAATATTTGTTTTGTTGTAAATATGTTGTATTTCTGGATCTTATCCATAAATTGGTATGAGAGTATGGAAATCCTCAAGTAAAATATAAATATCGGCTTTTATTTTCAGCAGTGAAAATGCATTAAAAATGCGTATAGTCAACAGTTTATCAATAAAGTTTTATCAAAGCTAAATAACAGGAAGAGTAAAAAAAAAATCAGTTTTATTTAACCTGGCTTGTTCTGTTCTGTCACAAATGATCGAATTTGGAATTTTTATTTCATTTTTAATTTGTTTATGAACAATTATGTTCACATACAGTATAATAATGCAACAGGTATTCAAATAAAACACTTAAATTAACTAAAAATCAAGTCTTTATTAGGTCTGCTCAAAAATAACCGGAACAATATAAGTGTATAGTAGACCCAAACAGAACAGCAGGGTTTAAATAAGACATACAGTAACAACAGTAAGAAAATACGCAGCAGAAATAAGTGTTAAAAAATTCATGTAAAAAACTAATTGAGAAATGGAATAAAAAAGCACAAGGAATATAAATAGTAAAATGGTGCTTAAATCAAGACCAAATATTCATCATGGGAATATACGGTAATCTAAAACATTAATCTTACTGCTCCAATCTTTTTTTTGGGATAATCCTTGTAACTAGTACAAACCCTGGCAAAAATTTTGGAATCACCTGGCTCGGAGGATGTCCATTCAGTTTTTTAATTTTGTAGAAAAAAAGCAGATCACAGACATGGCCCAAAACTAAAGTCATTTCAAATGGCAACTCTCTGCCTTGAAGAAACGCTAAAAGAAATCTTGGAAAAAAATGTGCTAGCCAGTAACGGTTACTTTTGGAGACCGAGCAGAGGGGGAAATTATGGAATCACTCAATTCTGAGGAAAAAATTATGAAATCACCCTGTAAATTTTCCTTCCCAAAACTAATACCTGCATCAAATAAGATCTACTAGTTAGTCTGCATCTAAAAAGGAGTGAACACATAAGAGTTGTTGCACCAAGTGGACTGACATGAATCATGGCTCCAACACGAAAGATGTCAATGGAAACAAAGGAGAAGATTATCAAACTCTTAAAAGAGGGTAAATCAACATGCAATGTTGCAAAAGATGTTGGTTGTTCACAGTCAGCTGTGTCTGAATCCTGATAGAAATACAAACAACATGGGAAGGTTGTTAAAGGGAAACATACTGGTAGACCAAGTAAGACATCAAAGCATCAAGACTGGAAACTTTAAGCAATAAGTCTCCAAAACAGGAAATGCACAACAAAACAAATGAGGAACGAATGGGAGGAAACTGGAGTCAATGTCTGTGATCGAACTGTAAGAAACCGCCTAAAGGAAATGGGATTTACATACAGAAAAGCTAAACAAAGCCATCATTAACACCTAAACAGAAAAAAACAAGGTTAGAATGGGCTAAGCAAAATCAATCCTGGCCTGTGGGTGACTCGATGAAGGTCATATTCAGTGATGAATCATAAATCTGCATTGGGCAAGGTGATGATGCTGGAACTTTTGTTTGGTGTCATTCCAATGAGATATATAAAGAAGACTGCCTGAAGAGAACATGCAAATTTCTACAGTCATTGATGATGTAGGTCTGCATGTCAGGTAAAGGCACTGGGGAGATGGCTGTCATCACATCTTCAATATACGCCCAAATTTACATTGATATTTTAGATACTTTTCTTATCCTATCAATTGAAAGGATGTTTTGGGATGATGAAATCATTTATCAAGATAATAATGCATCCTGCCATTAAGCAAAAACTGTGAAAACATTCCTTGAAAGAAGACACATAAGGTCAATGTCATGGCCTGCAAGTAGTCCGTATCTCAATCCAATTGAAAATCTTTGGTGGAAGTTGAAAAAATGGTCCATGACAAGGCTCCAACTTGCAAAGCTGATCTGGCAACAACAATCAGAGAAAGTTGGAGCCAAATTGATGATGAGTACTGTTTGTTACTCATTAAGTCCATGCCTCAGAGACTGCAAGCTGTTATAAAAGCCAGAGGTGGCGCCACAAAATACTAGTAATGTATTTGAGTGTTGTTTTGTTTGTTTGACATGATTTTATAATTTTTTTCCTCAGAATTGAGTGATTCCATAATTTTTACCCCTGCTTGGTCTGCAAAAGTAACTGATATTGGCTACCACATTTTTTTCAAGATTTCTTTTAGTGTTTCTTAAAGCCATGAAGTTGCCATTTGAAATGACTTTAGTTTTGTGCCATGTCTGTGATCTGCTTTTTTCAACAAAATAAAACAACTGAATGGACATCCTCCGAGCCAGGTGATTCCATAATTTTTGCCAGGGGTTGTATTTCTTGTTCAGTCCACAAAAAAGGGATTGTTTGCGTTAAAAATGACAAAAATAAGCCAAAATGTACATATATTTAACTTAGCAACTGTTTTCCTCACGAAGTGTGAATGTCACAAATTAATGGGGTTTTTTGCACATACTTTTTATTAGATCATTTGACTTATAACACAACAATGCTGCAGGATGTTGTTTCTCTATGTTGGGTGTGTAACCAGCATTTTTTGTACAGATATCACTGGATAATCGAAAATTGTGGAAAAAAAATTAAGAAAAGTAAAAAAAATACATAAATGTAATTATAAGACAGTCTATCACACTAAATGAAATTTCAAATTGTCAGCTTCATCAAATTTACTCCCAAAATGTAATTTGTTGTTAATAAATTTGCTGCAAAGCTCAGTAATGCAAAAACTAATTGCACATAAGTACATAATATGCAGAAGTCTCCTAGGACTGTGTTGAATTTCTTTTAGCTCTTTAATACACGCACTAGGGTAAGATGGTTGCTAAATGAAGAAAATTAAAGATGGGCAAACACGCCAATGTTTGGGCTCATCGGATCCGGATAGACTATTTTTAAAATCAGTTTTCGGGACTGGATTTCATCCAAACTTGAGCCCTAACGGGTCATTCGATGTCAAGTGATCCAAAAATGAATATTTTTTTTCCCTGACGTCCTCAGATTTTTTTAATTTTTTTTCTATATGAAGTACAACTTTAGTTAATTACAAAAAAAAAGTTTTGAATTTTTTTCTTTATCAGTTAATTTTTTACAGATTTTTAAAGTTTTAAAAAAGTGCAAATTTTGGCCTGGTATGGCTTTACATTTTCTATCATATCTCGGGCTAGAAATAAGATAGAGAAACAAAATAAACACCGATCTACTCAGAACTGTGCAGGCTTTCACCAGATATGTCAAAAGAGGATCTTTGTTAATATTTTACCCATGTGATCGCAAGCACAAAACTTTAAAACGCATTTCCGAAAAATCGGCGCGCTTTAAATATTTCAAAAACTGCCCATGTGTCTGCTATGCTCTTAGCCACATCTGTACCAAATTTCAAGTTGGGATCGTGATGGGATCATATTTTCAAATATTTTAATATTAATAGCGTCAATGGGTCATTCTATATCAAGTGATCTAAATATGAATATTTTTTTTTACCTGACGTCTTTAGATTTTTTTTATTCTTTTTCTTTATGAAATACTACTTTCGTTAATTACAAATTAAAAGTTTAGAATTTTTTTCTTCATCAGTTAATTTTTTACAGATTTTTAAAGTTTAAAAAAAGGGTGAATTTTGGCCTGGTATGACTTTACATTTTTTTTATCTCAGGCTAGAAATAAGATAATGAAGTGGGAGAGGCATCATTTTAATCAGAACGGTAACAGCTTTCATTTGATATGTTACAAGACTATGGTTTCTTTATATCAAATTCAAACTATTGACGGGCAATTGTGAAAAATTTACTGATTGTGTTATTGGTTATATTTGTGCAGAGATTCAACTTGGGACCTGTCAAATTTATATATTTTTTATTTTATGGTTGTATGAGTTATCACAACTTATTGAATAAAACATTTATATGCAACAAAAAAGAAACACAAAAAACAAATCCCATAAGTGCCAGGATAAATACATCTTAATCATCAGAACACAACGCTCAGCATTTTCAACTTGAATGTAGTGAACAAACCAAAAGAAGAAAGGTGATCATATCCTCAAGTTTGATTAAACAAGATTAAAAGAACCAAAAATCTTAACCCCTATTTATACATATAAATTTGTTTTCTATTCTATCACTAAACATGTGATTTATGAAGTGTTTAATAAGAATAATACAGTAGTTAAAGGGAACCAACCACCCCAAATGACCCCCCCGGACTGTTAATATGTATCCCTACACCCAGCACACACATTTGGGGCAATCGTTTTTGCTAAAAAAAACTGTTTAGTAGAAGCTAAGATATAGCTTTATAAAGTTTAATAAATCCTGCAGGAGGACAAGCTAGGTAACACCCAGTCGGCAGGATTTATTAAAGTTTATATTGCTATATCTTAGCTTCTACTAAACAGTTTTTTTAGCAAAAACGATTGTCCCAAATGTGTGTGCTGGGTGTAGGGACACATATTAACAGTCCGGGGGGTCATTTGGGGTGGTTGGTTCCCTTTAAATCATCGTTCTATAAATTATGAACTAATCAAACAATTAATAGTATGTTTTTAAAGTGGCATTTTATCAATTTGTCCCTTCTAGTGGGTGAAATGTAATCTTGTCCATAAACGCTTACTAGCAATCGCCATTTCCTTGTGTGTCAAAGAGTATGTCCGGCCTGTCACGGTGTTAGGCTCCGCCTGAGTTAATATCTGATTTTTGCGCACTTTTAAAATGTCTGGCTTTCTTGGATACACAAAGGATGGTGCTGGACCAGAAGGATGCAATAAAGTCAATTCTACTTCTCCATTTTCACAATCTTTGGAGAGTACAGTAGCCAGCCACCAGCGCCAATCATATTCATGTTTTTTCAAAAGGATTGCAACAGTGTCTATGATAAAATGCTGTTTCTTGAGAAGTAGCAGCCATTGCTGTGTGGGAAAAATACAGTTAATATTAAGTAAGGAAGATAGGTAATAAAAATAAGGATTTACAGTACACTTGAGATAGAACTGTATAACTATAAAGTGAGTATTAGGGCTAGCGCGCACAGTTTTTTCTGTCTGCAGATACACGCTGCAGTTTTGGCAGCCTGTTTTTCTACCAAGTTTTTACCACATATGCGTTAGTTTTTTTAATCGCTAGTGAAAAAAATGGCAGCTTTTTTATATAAATGATAAATGCTGCGTTTATTGCAGCGATTAAAAAGTAGTTCAAGCAGTGATTTACTCACTCTTGAGTGTTTCCAAAAACACTGCATGTGGTGAACCCCATAGAAATCAATGGGGCTGTTTTTCTGAATGATGATCCCTAAGAATAGCACTGTGTGTATTGGCCCTTAATAATAAAAGCATTAAACTATTAATATATTTCCTCACCCATATTTTAGTACACAGCCTTGATGGCTTTGTACATACTATTGTTTGTTCAGGAGTGAAGATGTCCAGACATGTCAGGACATGAAAGGTCTGAACGAGCTGTCTTACTTCCTGAATGCAGTGGGTAGACACTTAACATGATTGACAGAGCTGCTGGCCTATCATCTGCTCTGCATTCACTGTCTATCCCTGTGCTTTCTCAGGTTGAGCCCTAACAAAGCTTTTTCCTATATGTCTTCTCCTGCTTCTAAGCTGTAACATATCAAAATAATACAGTAATCTCTAAAAATAATGGATTTGATAAATATAGACCCCACGCTTTTAGACCACAGGTTGAACAGATCTGAATTCAAGATTTTTGAATTGACACGATAATAGTTAAATATTTTAAAATATGATCCCATCACGATCCCAACTTGAAATTTGGTACAGATGTGGCTAAGAGCATAAAAGACACATGGGCAGTTTTGGAAAATTTTTATTAAAACGTTTTTTCGGAAATGCGTTTCAAAATGTTGTGTTTGCGTTCGCATGGGTAAAAAATTAAAATTAACAAATATACTCTTGTGACATATCTGGTGAAAGCCTGGACAGTTCTGAGTAGAATGGTGTTTATTTTGTTTCTCTATCTTATTTCTAGCCCAAGATAAAAATTGTAAAGTCATACCAGGCCAAAATTCACACTTTTTTTAAACTTTAAAAATCTGTAAAAAATTAACTGATGAAGAAAAAAATTCTAAACTTTTAATTTGTAATTAACTAAAGTAGTATTTCATAAAGGAAAAAAAATAAAAAAAATCTAAAGACGTCAGGTAAAAAAAAATATTCATATTTAGATCACTTGATATAGAATGACCCATTGACGCTATTAATAGTAAAATATTTGAAAATATGATCCCATCACGATCCCAACTTGAAATTTGGTACAGATGTGGCTAAGAGCAAAGCAGACACATGGGCAGTTTTTGAAATATTTAAAGCGCGCCGATTTTTCGGAAATGCGTTTTAAAGTTTTGTGCTTGCGATCACATGGGTAAAATATTAACAAAGATCCTCTTGTGACATATCTGGTGAAAGCCTGTATAGTTCTGAGTAGAATGGTGTTTATTTTGTCTCTCTATCTTATTCCTAGCCTTAGTTATGAGGAGAAATGTAAAGACAGGCAACAGCGAAATTCGCACTTTTTCCGAACTTTGAAAATCATTTTAAAAAAAATAAATTTTTTAAAAAAATTTTCTCTTCACATTTTACATTGTCTGACATGCTATTATCAAATAACAAAATCTCAAAAGAATTAAAAATATAGAGGTGATAATCATTGGTTCACTTGAGATGGAATGACCCTAACCCTGAACCCAGACTCTAAAGTTATGAAATTGTGGCTTGGTGAACTGGAAATAAAAATGCTGATTAAACATCAGCATCATAATTACCTTGAGCTTATACTTCCAGGACTGCTAATTAACTTCCTGATTTATTCACTGCACTGGCTTTAACAGCCAATCACAGATACCCACTCGCTGTGTTAGTCTCTGTGATTAGTTGTTGGGCCCCTTACCCACTGAGCCGGCATCAATAAGTAGTTGCCATAAGCGATGAAACTGCAATCATAGTGGTGTAAATATTATTAAACACAAATAATGACATAGAGCTTCTCTGTATTTTTTATTCTCATCACAGATAAAGCGGACAGCTACAGGCTGCCACACCTAGCTGCATGGCTTTACCTTGGTTGGCAATCAAAACTACAGGAGATCTCATTTTTTTAAATTATTTAAATAAATAATTTAAAAACATTGAGGGCTTTTCCATGTTTTTCATTTCCAGACAAGGTAAAACCCAGGTAGCTGTTCATTTGGAGTAGCCGGCGGGAAAGCTTCAGTTTTTTCATTGCCATCTTTCCCACCGCTGCCTCGCTCCCCCGCCTGGTGCTTTCCTTCCCGCTGCCCGATGCTTTGCTCTCCCTCCACCTCCCCAATGCTAAGTTAAGACCGGGCGGGAAGTGCTGAACCAGGGAGTGGGGAGCATAGCACCAGGGAGCGGGGAGCGCAGCACCAGGGAGCGGGGAGCGTGCACCAGCTGAGTGTGATTGTTTAAAAGCCGGCAGCTTTTTACCGCCAGCTTTTGAACAATCATGCACCCATTTCAGCCTTTTCCTCAGCCCCAAGACCACTTTGTAGGGTCCAGAAGACAATTACTACCATTACTAGCATTTCCCATTGACTTGCATTGTACTCGCTACTCCTAACGAGTAATAACAAGAAAACTCGCGAAGTAGAGAGTAGCCCGAATACCGTACTATTCGGCGAGTACCGAATAGTAACAAGTATACTCGCTCATCCCTAATGATTTTCCAATTTTTGTTCAGATAGCAGGAAGAAAACCATATCTGATTTACCCCCCCAAAAGAGAGATGAAAATATATGTATGCATACAAAGACGGCAAAAGCAGTAGAGGGGTCCAGAGCAAATGGATTTGTGCACAATCCAGCACAATTTTCCAAAATCTTTTGGATTTGGAGGAAGAGAGAGACAACTGGTAGGCTACAAAACTTTCCAGGCAGACTCCCCTCCCAGGCCATTCCTAGTCTATCGCTATTTCCTGCAATCCAGATTTTCTTCAACACTACATGTCAGGATGTAAAACAAAATTTCAATTTGATAGGAATAGACAAAATAATCTTTTTTGTGAAGAAAGAAAGGCATTGATGAATTTGAGAGAACAACAGGGCATTGTGATAAAAGAGGCAGATAAGGTGGGTAATATTTTCCTGTGGCCTGCTGAAATGTATATTAATGAAGTAATACCTCAATTCTCCAGCAGGACATATTACCAACCCCTTCCCTCGGATCCTACTACGGTTTTCAAAAATAAGCTGGATCGCCTCCTGAGCTTAGCTTTGCAAAATAGTATTATCACTAAGAAAGAATTGACGTTCCTGACAACACCACACCCAGTCAACCCCACCTTTTATATGCTCCCAAAGGTGCACAAGTCCCTACTTAATCATCTAGGTAGGCAAATTGTAGCTGGGATTGGGGGCCTGCTTAGAAACCATGTCTATATGTTGATTTTTATCTACAACCTTTGACCCTTTGACAGAGCTCGTATATTAGGGATCCAGCAGATCTTATTGTACACCTTGAAGATCTTAATGTGCCAACTGGATCAGCAATGATAACCCTGGATGTCAAAGTTTTATACACAACCTAGGATTGAGAGCCGTCTCATAATTCTTGAACAGCAACAGCAAAGGTACCAGGGAACACGATAGTTTCATCCTCGACTTATTGTCAATCATGTAACTATTTTGTCTTTGATCGTACATATTTTTGACAAACATCTGCAACTGCGATGAGTGCGCATCGTGCTCCCTCATATGCTACCATTTTTTGGGGATGGTGAGAGGAAACAGTGGTCCAAAAAACATAGATGTATAAACAATAAGTGTTTTGCTGCCTGAGATATCTGGACGATATCCCACTGTTGTGGACGGGATCTAAGGTGGTTTTTGTTTCTGAACTAAACGATAATTCTTTAAACATCATAGTATTATCACATATCTCATCTTCCTCAGCCAAATTCCTGGATCTTAAGCTGGCCCTGATGAGAATCCATAGTGATCTGTATCGGAAATCAACCTCAAGGAACATTTTACTCCATTATGAGAATTTCCATCCAACTAAATTTCTGAATGGAATCCCAAAGGGTCAGTTGCTACGCTTTAAGAAGGAACTGCAGCAACTTAGAAAATTTTAGGAGGCAAGCAAGAGATCTTAACGGGAGATTCAGTGACTGTGGATATTCGAAAAAGGTAATCGTTAGAGCTTTGCAAAATTCAATACAAAAAGAAAGAAGTGAGATTTTGGCTTCATATCCCCCTAGAGAAATGGAACCTTTGGTTGTCAGTGTTATCACACACTTCAACAACTAGTGGGGTGACATAGGGAAATTTTGAAAAGAAATTGGTACAATATTTTTAGTGAGTCATAAATATCCAAATTCATCTCAGACCAGCCTAGATTGGTGACCCCTAGGGCAATATATTTTGAGGACTGTTTGACCTCTAGTCACTTCTATATGCCTAAGATAAAAACTGGTAGGGGTTTCAAGTTGGCGGGATCATACCCTTGCGGTAATTGTAACGTTTGTACATTAAATATGGCTGGTGACACTCTTTGCTTTAACATCTTCCCTATAGTGCAGAAAACGAGAGGATACTGTAATTGCAAAACACGCAACTTGGTATATGCGCTTTTCTGTGGATGCCCCCAAATTTATAGTGGTCAACCAACACAAAAATTCCGGTAGTGGTTTCAGCAACAAGACTTTTCACTGTGTTTGAGCGCTTTGGCCGGCTGCCCGCAGTGTTTTCTTTGACTGTTCTCCCTGAGATCAGTAAGTGCTTTGTGATGTTGGTCTACCAGACATAGCACCCACCTAGCCAGAATCTTACGCCACACTGATGAGGAGCAATACTCCGAAACAGCTGTCTGTGGATGGATACCTTGCTCTGTTAATTCCCTTGTCATATCCTTAACTTGTAACTGAGTGGGATATTGACTAAAAGGGCCACTTAATATGGTGGTTATGGTGGTCTCCGCAAGGATTCCACCTCAGGGCTAGGTCCTTCCCTGGAGGGATATCTGGCTAGTCCCGCATTTGAGACTCTTAATCGAGGCTCCATGGACTCCATTTGCATATTCAAATTCCCTGGGGGCAATGCATCATGGATTTTGCTGTGTTTGAGCGCTTTGGCCGGCTGCCCGCAGTGTTTTCTTTGACTGTTCTCCCTGAGATCAGTAAGTGCTTTGTGATGTTGGTCTACCAGACATAGCACCCACCTAGCCAGAATCTTACGCCACACTGATGAGGGACAATACCCCGAAACAGCTGTCTGTGGATGCATACCTGGCTCTGTTAATTTCCTTGTCGTATCCTTAACTTGTAACTGAGTGGGATATTGACTAAAAGGGCCACTTAATATGGCGGTTATGGTGGTCTCCGCAAGGATTCCACCCCAGGGCTAGGTCCTTCCCTGGAGGGATATCTGGCTAGTCCCGTGTTTGAGACTCTTAATCAAGGCTCCACGAACTCCATTTGCATATTCAAATTCCCAAGGGGCAATGCATCATGGATTTCGCTGTGTTTGAGTGCTTTGGCCAGCCGCCCACAGTGTTTTCCTTGACTGGTCTCCCTGAGATCAGTGAGTGCTTTGTGATGCCTTGTTGGTAAGGCCTGCTCCTATGTCTCCACCGGTGGTGGTTAACCACCCACCAAAGGATAGGAGTAAAACCCTGCCGGCACCTCAGATCAATGATGGACTCACGGGTTATCAGGAGAAGTGTGTTAGGGGAAAGATGGTTACCCTCTCAAAGCCCTTTGTGAGAATGATCCCCCAAAACGAAATCGTGAACCATCTCTGCCGTTTGCCCACCTGAGAGTGAACCTTCGTTCTGTGACCGCGTGCATGACAAAAAATGTTCAGGTCCAGACCTGAATGTGGATGGCTATGTTTGGGTGCTGTCAAAACACGTAAGATGGAAGTGTGCGGCTGAAGCTCCTACTACTGGAGTAATTGGTCCGTTTAAAATTGTGGCCATTTGCAACCCTGTGTTGTTCCAGCTAGCTATCCCCCCAGTGCTTTGTATCCGTAATATCTTCCATAGGTCATCGTTCAAGAGGTTCAGACCATTGCCGAACGTGTCCGGTTTAGAGTCTGGGGGCCTCTCATGAAGGGGGGGTACTGTTACATATTGATAGCCTTACAGTGTGGTTTAAATTAAGCCTTTTTTTCCCCTGCTCTCAGTGTGGAAATAGGAACCTAATGAGCGGGAGCTGAGAGTGCAGGTTTGTGTGATGAATATGACTTATGCTTAGGTGAGCTGAGGGGCGTGCCTGGGCTGGTTGCTCCCCACCCCTCGGCAATAAATGGGTCAGATCACATTCACCTGATGTTGCTGATTCATTTCACTTCTGGACTTTGACCCGTTGTGAGCAGACACTGATCTGAAGCTGCTGTTTCTTTCTCCATTGGAAGCTGCTGGGCTCCGTGGTCCATGGGTGGAGGTAGGGGCTTATGCCTAGGGCTTCTCAGGAGTTTTAGGGTCTTAGGCTGGTGTCTCGGACCTCATCACCTTCAGAGGTACCTCTAAGTACAGGGCAAGTCAGGAACCCCAGTATCAGGGCCAGAGCAGGCTCCCATGACTCCTTACGCCATGCTCCGTCCTACTACTGGGTACTCCGTCCCCTTTCTTTTTGACACTTCTGAGACAGTTAACAACTATCTCACATTTCTAGCCAGATTGGAATGAACTCACTGTTTGCAGTCGCTCTTAGAATGATACATCAGCACTGGAGTGTTTCTGAGTAGGAATGTGTCCTATTCCACTTGACAGTACACCCAATTACTCGAAGTAGCATTCAGTATTCAATACATGTTATCTCCCAATGCGCTTTAATACATAATATGTCATCAGGGGTTGTGCTCTAAGAGCAAGCTGCCACATTCTCACTGGAAGATCAAACAATACCCAACAGGTGCTAGAAAAGAAGAAGACAAACAGGCTCACTCACCCAGCTTAAAAAGATATTAAGGGAGAGTTCCCACAAGATTCAGGCACTTACCACGTGTTCACAGCTTCTTTGTGCTGTGATGTGACACCTGCTACAAAATGACAGGTTTACATGTCCTCTTCCTGCTTCAGAGTTCACAGTCACATCCGCACCACTTTCTGTTTCGTGTGGAGCACAGATGGACTGCAAATGTCACTTCTGGTCCCCGCGTCATTTCCGCCTGCCCGCTCTAACCTATTGAGCGTGGTCCTGGGTTGATCGACCGCATAGGCCTACCCATAGCTCTGACGTCATGCCATGTCTCTGGCAATAGGAGGAACCCTCTAAAATGTAAACTAATGCCCCAGGCTATCAAATCCTAATATGGTGGCAATTATAAGCACTTACAATAGAAGGTTGGCCCCTTTTGATTGATTATCATTCCAAATTACATGGCTCAAAGATTAATAAAATGGAGTGTATTCCACACTATCCATTGTTTCAATATGGCTCAAATTCACATTACTGGTATTAGGCATAGAAAAACAGAGGTAGTAGAATGAAAGAGAAACTGGCAATCACTAAAGAAAGGTACACAGTGGACAATTGTTTATTTGAAAGGGTTCAGGCTTTTTTTATATATATAAAGGTAGAATTTTTTCTTCTTCGTATTTATTAGGAGTACATTTTTAAAGGCTTTAGGGATCAAAAAATTGGGTTCAGCTAGAGCACATAAGGTTAATAGAAAGATAGAGTAGAGATAAAGCCTAAAAGGCTTTTCAATCCCTATTTAGACTTACATCTGCATGTCTGCAGACATTGGCACCCTAGTTAAATGTGTGAATGGCACCCCAGCTTATCGTAGACTTTCCCTACTATCTCACCCTGTCCTTTTCTAAACAAAAGGTGCAAAGGATAGAATCTCATTTAAGCCCTGTGGTGCAGTTGTTTTTAATGTATAAATGCACCTGACCTCCTGCTGCAGAATTTTACTATCCCAATCCACACCTCTGGTTGATGGAATAATCTGATCAATGCCCATAAATTTAATGACATTTGAATTGCCTCCATGGGAGACGTTGACATGTTTTGCCAAGGGGATGTCACAGTTTTTACATATAGCACCTAAATGCTCTCCTACCCTTCTCCTAAACTCCCTTTTGTTCTTCCCGATATACTCAAGGTTACAGTCGCATGTCGCTTTGTAGATAATCCCTTTGGATCCACAGTTTATAAATGTCCTAATCTCAAATACCTTGTTAGTGACATTACTTTTAAAGGTCTTGCCTACAGCGATCACCTTGCATGCTACACAACCACTACACCTATAACACCCTTTAGGTATTTTTTAGACAGGTTGTTATCTCCCTTTCTTGTAAAATGGCTGTGTACCAGTTTACCTTTTAATGATCTGGCTTTTTTATAGGTGATCTGTGGTTTTGATAGTAAAAGGCCACCTATGTCTTCGTCCATCTTTAGTATCTGCTAGTGTCTCTGTAGGGTTCTTCTCATCCACCCAGTGTTGTAACCAAACATAGTAATAAATCGTAATGAGTGATCATTTTCCTCAGGTAAATTCCAATCTGCAGGGTTTAATAGAGTAGTTCGATCTTCTGATCTCACTTTCTCTAGGGCCTCTTTCATCACATTAGAAGAATAGCCCTTTTCCTGAAATTGTCTAGAGAGGTCTTGACACTTATTTTAAAAGAAGTAGTTGTTTGAACAGTTGCGTTTCAATCTAGCAAACTGTCCCTTAGGTATTCCCCTCTTCAAACCAGTCAAATGTGCACTCTCCCATCTCAACAATGAGTTAGTCGCCGTCGGTTTTCTATAGGTACTAGTTTGAATGTTACCATATTCATCCTTTTCAATCAGAACATCAAGAAAAGGTAACTTCACTGTATTAATCTCATAGGTAAATCAAAGACCCAAATCATTCACATTGAGTCTATCGGTCAACTCACTAAACTCCTGCTCGTTCCCTTGTCATATTAGAAATACATCGTCTATATAACGTGCCCAAAGGACAATTTTGTCCAGATCGACCAAGGGGATGTCTCCAAATACAACATTCTCCTCCCACCAGCTGAGGTGCAAATTTGCATATGAGGGGGCACAAGGGCTCCCCATTGCAGTGCCCCTCAGCTGGTGGTAATAGGTCCGGTTAAATAGAAAGTAGCTGTGTCAGACAGAACTATAAAAGTCGCATCACAAAGTAGTTGTGTTTTTCATACTGATGACTTCTACTCTTCAAAAAGGAGGACACATCTTCCATACCTCTTTGATGTGGGATAGAGAAATAGAGTCAATACTCACTAGCAGCATGCCAGATTCCAGTACAACACCATCATGTTTTTTCAGAAGATCAGTCGTATCACGTAGATACTAGGGATGAGCAAGTCCTAAATTACTCGGAATCGCTAGACCCGCACGAGTCCGAGCCCAGGACTCGCTACTCGTTGCGAGTCTAGCGAGTCCAATGTTAATGAATAGGGAACCGAGTAATAGCGAATAATGCTATTTACAAATCGCTGATGTGTCTCTGAAAGTGTGCGAGTCCAAACTCGCAGGTTTTTCTCTTATTTGGAGCCGATGATGGGGGGGGGAAGCGATTCTCCGGCACACACCATGCTGTAAAAGCAAACAGGAAACGACTCGCTCTGACAGACGCACACACAGAGCAATCCATTCCCCAGAGCAATCATGGCCGGCCGTGTCACTGTGAACACGCTGAGTTTGATTCCTCTGGTGGAGGCTCGGCCACTGCTATGGCTCCCAACAGACCCTGACTATGGGGATAACATCATGAGGACTACTGCCTGGAGAGAGATCGCCCAAGTGATGTTCCCTGCGTTCCATCTGAGTGGCCATGATGAACAGAGCAATATGAGTAAGTTAAATGAGTTCACCCGTTATATATTGGATTTACTGTATATATACTCGTGTATAAGCCGACCCGTGTATAAGCCGACCCCCCTATTTTTGCCCCCAAAAACTGTGAAAACATATTGACCGCTATCCTGGTATACAGCGGCTATCACTGGTAGACAGCCCCCCAGCAGAGTATACAGCTCCCCCTGCAGAGTATACAGGCCCCCAGATGGGTATACATGCCCCCATATTATGGTATACAGGCAGGGCGGACTGGCCCAGGTGCCTGGGGGGCAATTGCCCCCCAGGCCGGTGTATTTTCCCCTATTTTGGGCCGCCTGGACCATGAAAAGGGCTGCCGCCCGCACGGCTCATGCGGCTGCAGGAGCATGAAGCAGCGCATGACCCCGAAGCAGCAGCCGGAACCGCAAGCTCCTGGCCGCGCGATGACGTCATCAGCGCGCGGCTGCGGCCGGGAGTGAGCGGCTGTGAGGAGCGCGAGGCTGCGGCTGGGAGCGAGCCCTAGGAGACTGCGGGAGCTGCGGTGACTGTGAGGCGGCCGCCTGTCATCACCCCCCCCCCACCCCCGTCCTCACCTGTGTCGAACCGGTGAGGGAGGGCTGGCACCCAAACTGTAGGGTGCCAGTCAGTCCCTGTATACAGGGCCCTCAGTGGGTCTACAGCCCCCCCAGCAGTGGGTATACAGGGCCCCCAGCAGTGGGTATACAGGGCCCCCAGCAGTGGGTATACAGGGCCCCCAGCAGTGGGTATACAGGGCCCTCGTGGGTATACAGGCCCCCCATAGCAGGGTATACAGGACCCTCAATGTGTTATCATGCGCCGTCGCATAGTTGCCTATATTTGGATGGGGTCACAACAGTACACTTAGTTTAAGGGCTGGTGCTCCTGGCTCTTACGGCCAGGGGTTGGGTGTATATTAATACCACTAATGAGCAGAGTCTGGTGCCCGCACTATTACCTTCTCGATGCGTCGACATGTGACCTGCCTCATTTGTGATAGTGTCCACGTGAGCTCAATGTCCGTAATGCTGTTGATGATGTTCCACACTGTCGTGTCACTGTGCCTTGTATACACATTACACACACAACATGAATAAAATGTTATTGTTGATTTGTACACAAACTTTTGGTGTTTCAAATATTACACATGTCTAAACCCGGTTTGAAATCATTTCACAGTTGACCATCTTCAAAAACGTTGGAGGAGCTGCCGCGATCAACATAAGAAACAGCATCGCCAGATCGCTGAGGGGGGCCCGGGAGCAGCTCCAGAGCTGATCTACAAACACTATGACCGGCTGTCCTTCCTTGGACCGGTGGCCCGTATGCCAAGGTATGTGTCTGCAGCACTGTTGTCTACTATTATTATAATTTATTTATATAGCGCCATTAGGTCTCATGGCACTTTACATGAGGATAATGGTTAACTACAAAAAACAGTAAAGGAAGACAATCAGGTCGTACAGGTACAAGAGGAGAGGACCCTGTCCACGAGGGCACACAGTGTACGTATGAAGCTCTATAATGAGTGTGCTGGTTTACATACCCACACTGGGGTTTGTTTCTGCCATGGTGCAACAGATTTCTATTACCTTTGGCAGTGATCCAGGACATACACATTTATATTCACATTGTGACGTTGGAACAAATAAGCAGGGTGGGCAGACACAATGTTCCGTGACCTCACAATTAGGTCTTATTGTTGGCATGTTTGTGGAACAAAGCCATGTTCTTCCCTGCAATGACCTCTAAGGTGTGTGGCCTTGTCTGGTTTGCCTGTCGTAAGCATCATTTGTATGTGTTCCTAATGGCCTCCCTCCACTTGCATAAGGGCCACATACATCCCTACACGTTTAATTGTGGGTGTTTTTTAGGCTAAATAAAGTTGTAAGGATATACCCCTTTTGCACTAAACTGTTTGTACACCATCCCAGATTGTTTACACAGTCATACACATTTGAGGACATACCCTGTATCACTACAAATATGTGTGGGTGAGTTTGGCCATGGGTATATTTGTGGCTGCAAGGTGATGGTGTAGATATTAGGATCCACATGTGAATTTAATTGTTTTGTTGTTTACTGATGGCTACATTAAGAATCCGTCGAAAAACATAGTGTATTAATGCTGTATAAAATTAAACTTAAGGGGGCCATATTTTCAGTGCAACAGCCTTTTATGTACAAGGTCCTTTAGGAAACAAGAAGTTTGCCCTTGCTGTTCCCGGCTTTGTGTTCGGCCCCGTTGGAATAATTGTAAAACTGTCCATCTGGGAATACCACCTTGTTTGGCACCAACGATGTGTGACCTGCTGATCAAAAACACCCCCATACTCTATGTCCATTACAGTCGTTTCAAAATCCAAGCCATCTGTTTGGTGTGTTTTATTTACCAAGACATTCCTGATTAGCATACATGGCAGCAACAAGGAGTGTAGGCCACTAACGCCGAATGCTCATGTGTCACCTATGCTGCAGGACTCCATTTACTGTCTTGCTCACCTGCCCTATAGATGTGGGTTATGTGCTTTGAAACCAAGGTCGCCCACACTGCGTCTTTTACTGTCCATCTAATGGTAAGCAACCCTGAAGAATGTGTTTGCCTCTAAGTGTCAGGCTATAGCTTTGTCCACATAAAGTTACAACAAAAAGTAAATGCTATACTTGTGGCCACTAATATGTCTTCAAGTGCCTAAATAGCTGTCCTGCCTAAGGCAGGGCACAGTGTAATTGGGCAGACAAATGGTTACATTTCAAATGTAATGTCAAAAAATCGAGGACCAACACTACCCACACATAGAATATTGGTTGAGGCATGAGCCAAAATGTCCTAATTTATTGGCTGCAATTCAATCTTAAGGTCAACAATGAAAACACAGAATACACAGATGTGGGAGCCATGAACGAGGGTTGAGAAAGAAGTGGATGGAGATAGTGGCTGAATAGTCATTATTATATATATTGTATTATATTAAATATTATATTATATATATATATTGTATACGTTTGAACCCCTTCACTGGTTTATATAGCTGATGTAACCTAAAAGTTTGGTAAATTAAGTATGTCAAGTTAAAAGTGAAGTCAGGTGGACGTTTTTTTTCATGTGAAACATTGGTGTTATTGATCGTCTAGATTAGATGGGATGGGGGGAGGGTAATAATGTGGGGAAAAATTATGTATTATTATGGAATTAGCAAACAAAGTGACGTATTCCTTTATGTTATGTACAGTTGGTTATTCTTTAATAATAATAAAAAATATCTGATTCAGAACACACTGATACACAGTCAAAAAAGCGTGCAACTTAATGTTTGACCTATGTTTTTGTTTATAAATGCAATGCATTCACCAAACTTTTTTGGCCTTTACCCACAGAGAGGCTCACTACCGCAGGCGCCGTGCTAATCCTCCACCACCACAGCTGCCTGAACAGGCGAGGGAGGCCCCAGAAGCACCGGAAGTGGAGGACCACCGCCGCCACCAGCACCAGCACCAACACCACCACCACCGCCGCCACCAGCACCAACCCCAACCGCCAGAGGAGGTTGTTGCAGGGCCAGAAAATCGTGCACAAAGTAATGCTGACTTTGCCCGCAGTCTCCTACCGTTCTTGGATGACATTCCATTCGAGAGACGACTGCGGGCATGGTCAGCAATACATATTGTCATCGATGCATGTCGGCCTCCAAACCACCCTGCCCAGGTCTTTTCATATTTGGAGGGGTGGCAGCAATCTGGTGCAAACATTCTGGACAGGCACACACCACGGCGGGACAGCTATGTGGCGACCCAGAGACCGGCCCAGGTGACCCAACCTACAGGGTTACAAGCAGTGGGGGAGGCTATCCATGGGGCCCTAGACCTCCTCCATGACCAGGGTGATGGGTGGGGGTAGAGGCTACCCCACACAATCGTCCCACCTACCACCAGCTGTAGGTTCAACTTTTTTTTTTTTTGTTTGTTAATGTAAATAGTGCATGTTTGCACTTTTGACATCTTTATTTCTGTTTTTTACGTTGCTTTTCGAAAGCTAAAAAAAAAAAAAAAAAAAAAAAAAATCTGACATCTTTGCCATTAAGGCATAATAATACAGATTTTAAAAAAAAATGCTTTGTGTCTGTCTTTTTTCAGGGAATGGATGTGTAGGTTGTTTTGTGGGTGGCCTTAAAGTCATCATCATTAGCAAGTACTTTACGGCCTGCATGGCGCATGAGGGCACCTTGGTTAGTACGTGTAAAATCATTACTGCACATACCAATGTTGCTAACAAAGAAATAGTGCCTGTGTTTGGGGGGGGGTTACTTAATGACTCGGTATGTTAACAACACTAGGAACACAGATGCGAGAGGCTGGGACATCTACTTGCAACACACAACGTCTATGCGTTATCTCCGTAGCGTACAGTGGGACCCTTCGCCAGGCTACAGCAGGATCATAGTACAAGCAACGTCTTCGATGCAGGCATAGGCTTGTTGCCTCAAACAATTAGCCCAAGGGGCTGTTTGGCAATTTGGGTATAAATGCAGGCCTACCGCCCATGATAAGCTTCTTAGCCTGGGTGGCTCCAAAATTTTGCCCAAGGGGCTGTTTGGCATTTTGAGTATAAATGCAGGCTGGGTGCCTCAAAAAATTAGCCCAATGGGCTTGATCAACTCTTTTTAGATATAGAAGAGGGAGCGTGGCCCATACTATATTCTTGCTTGTCCTGAGAGCATAGTACAAGCAACGTATTCCATGCAGGCATAGGCTTGTTGCCTCAAAAAATTATCCCAAGAGGCTTGATCAACTATTTTTAGATATAGAGGAGGGAGCGTGGCCCATACTATAGTCTTGCTTGTCTTGAGAGCATAGGAGAAGCAACATATTCGATGCAGGTATAGGCTTGTTGGCTCAAAAAATTAGCCCAAGGGGCTTGGCCAACTCTTTTTAGATATAGAGGAGGGAGCGTGGCCCATACTATAGTCTTGCTTGTCTTGAGAGCATAGGAGAAGCAACATATTCGATGCAGGTATAGGCTTGTTGCCTCAAAAAATTTACCCAAGGGGCTCTTTGGCAATTTGGGTATAAATGCAGGCCTAAGGGCCATGATAAGCTTGTTAGCCTGGGTGGCTCCAAAAATTAGCCCAAGGGGCTGTTTGGCATTTTGAGTGTAAATGCAGACCTAAGGGCCATGATAAGCCTCTTAGGCTGGGTGTCTCCAAAAATTAGCCCAAGGGGCTGTTTTGCATTTTGGGTATAAATGCAGGCCTAAGGGCCATGATAAGCTTGTTAGCCTGGGTGGCTCCATAAATTAGCCCAAGGGGCTCTTTGGCATTTTGAGTGTAAATGCAGGCCTAAGGGCCATGATAAGCCTCTTAGGCTGGGTGTCTCCAAAAATTAGCCCAAGGGGCTGTTTTGCATTTTGGGTATAAATGCAGGCCTAAGGGCCATGATAAGCTTGTTAGCCTGGGTGGCTCCAAAAATTAGCCCAAGGGGCTTTTAAATGTTTGCTAACAGAAAATAAAGGTTGATTCATTGTCAAAAGGTGTTGTGATGGTTAATGAAACCGAAGTTAAGGTATAGTGTTGGTTTAAGATGAAGCAGCCTCATTACCAGGTTGCAGGAACATGGTTACGCAAATCGTTACTGGTCTTGTACATACTGCTTGTACCAAAAAGACACAATATAATACAATGATTAATTATATCATATTGATGTTGAACGTGGCACTTCAGCTCTGAGTACTGTCGTCTTCAGGGCTCAAGAAGTCTTGTGAAATCCAGTTCCTATTAAACTTAATTAGAGTAAGCCTGTCTGCATTCTCTGGAGTAAGACGTGTCCTGGTATCAGTTATGATACCCCCAGCGGCACTGAAAACCCGCTCTGATGTCACACTAGCCGCAGGGCATGCCAGCACCTCCAAGGCATACAACGAGAGCTCTGTCCAAGTGTGGAGCTTGGAGACCCAGTAATTAAACGGGACTGCGGCATCAGTCAGGAAGCAGGTACTGTCACTTAAGTATTCTTGTACCATGTTGGTAAGTTTCTGTCTCCGAGAGATGGTTACTGGAGCAACATGGCGCTGCAGGTTCGATGGCTTATTGAACATAGCCCACTTTGCGGACATCTTTCCAGCATCTCTTCTGGACAGCGTGGATGATTGTGCCCCGACCAATGGCTGCTGTTGCACAGAGTTGCTACCTATGGGCAGAGTGTTGTCTGATGGTGATATTAGAAGCATATTATCCACAAGAACCCTCTTGAAATAGTCAATTGTCAAGCCACGTGGTGACTGAAACAGCAGCGAGGTGAATTTATCTTTATAACGTGGGTCCAGAAAGGTGGCCAACCAGTAGAGGTCGTTGTGCAATATGTTAATCACTCGTGGGTCTTCTAGCAGACAAGTCAACATGAAGTCAGCCATGTGTCCTAGGCTGCATAGAGTCATGTCTTCAGTGTCCTCAGAACGATGTTCAATACCCATTGTATCCGCAAAGTCTGTCTCCGCCTCCTCCTCTCCAGGCCACCCATGGTGGACAGACACAAAGCTGGGGTTGTGAGTACCATCTGGGTTGACATCGGCACCAACAAAAAATAAATCCTCTTCATCGTCTTGCTCCTGTTCCTCTTCAGGAGCCAATGTTGCCTGGTCATACTGGCTTTGCTGGCTAGGTACTGCGCTGTTTAAATCTGGCTCCATAGCCATCTGCTGGGCTCTCAATGCTTCATTTTTCTGATTAATGAGGGATTCTTTCAGCAGACACAGCATGGGGATAGTGACACTGATGATGGACTGATCACCGCTCACCAGTTTTGTGCAGTAGTCAAAATTATCAAGAACCTTAGATGTGTCAGCGATCCACACCCACTCCATTTTACTAATATGTCGTGGCTGACTGCCGGTCTGATGGGCATGTTGCAACTGATACTCGGATATTGCCCTCTGCTGCTCATTGATCCTCGATAACATATGGAATGTAGAGTTCCATCGTGTCGGCATGTCACAAATGAGTCTGTGGTTGGGCAAATTCAATTGCTTTTGAAGCAATGAAAGTTTTCCAACCGCTGTTGACGAATGACGAAAATGTGCGCAAACTCGACGCACCTTCTCCAGTAGGTCAGATAACTCTGGGTATGTACGCAGGAATTTCTGCACTACTAGATTCAGCATGTGAGCCATGCAAGGCACGTGCACAAGGTTTCCGAGCTTTAGTGCAGCCACTAGGTTACGACCATTGTCGCTCACCACGAGACCGGTCTGGAGTTGGAGTGGGGATAGCCACTCATCTGTCTGTTGCTTCAGACCTTTCAACAGCTCTACTGCAGTGTGAGGTGTGTGACCTAAACAGATCAGCTTCAGCAGAGCCTGTTGGCGTCTTGCTGAAGCACTGCAGCAAACCTTCCAACTTGGCCGTGATGTTGAGGGCAATTGAGGATTGGTCGAGGAAGCGGAAGATGGTGTAGTGGACATATAGGATGATGCAGAGACCTTGAATGAGGTTGTGCCAGCTATCCGTGGCGTGGGTAGGATGTTTGATGTAACACTAACATCGTTTGGCACACTCTCCACAACGTTGATCCAATGCGCGGTGAGCGAGATGTACAGGCCCTGTCCTGAACTGCTTGTCCACGTGTCCGTAGTAAGGTGTACTTTCCCGGTTACAGCGTTGGTGAGGGCACGCTTGAGGTTGTTAATGACATGCTCATGTAACGCAGGGACGGCACAACGTGAAAAGTAGTGGCGGCTTAGAACCGAGTAGCGTGGTACTGCCACAGCCAAAAGCTCACGAAAAGAGTCTGTACCCACAAGCCTAAACGGCAACATCTCGACTGCTAACAACTTAGCTATCTGGGCATTTATTTTTTTGGCTAATGGGTGGGAAGAGTGGTATTTCTGCTTCCTTTCGTACAGCTGTGTCACTGACAACTGTAAGGATGTTGCTGACCGAGAACTGTCTGCACTCGTGTTCAGTCTCTCTGCAACCGCTGCTTGTGATGAGTACATATGAGCTGGACCAGCTTCAGCAACACTTGATTGTGACGGACGGATCTGAGTTACCGTGGCAGTCTTTGGGTCAGATGACACTGTTGTGGAAGGCTGCACTTTTGACCACTGAATAGGGTGCTGACCAGCCATGTGCTTCCGCATACTGCTGGTGCTCTGGTTTCCTTTCCCGTGGCCTCTGCTTAGCCTTGCATGGCAGATGGTACAGATGACCACATTTTCTTGAGAAGGCCCATCTTTAAAAAATTTCCACACAGTGGCTGACCGACCTCTATGCTTGACTGTACTCCCAGAGGGATTACTCAGGCCCACATTTGAGACATTTTGTCCAACAGTCGACAAATTTTGAGCCACAGTGGACACATTTTGGGCAACAGTGGTGACTCTTTCAGTTCTGGTGGGAGGAGTAGGCCTTGGTGCCTTTGTTGGTGGGACATACACACTTTCTTCCTCCGTGCTGCTCTGCTGGCTCTGCATGGCAACATTCCACGTGGGATCAGTGGTCTCATCATCAACCCCTTCCTCTTCTAAATCTTCCCGATAACAAGATTGATTTTGCTCCCCAGATGACAAGTGTGTCACTGTCTCATCATCATCATCCTCCAACTCCTGAGACGGTCTAAGACTTTGCTGAAAGACACGTTCATGTGGCCGGGGTGTCTCTAAAACTTGTCCATGATTGGACAATTCTTCATCAAGTATCTCATCTAGTACTGAGTCTGGCAAACCAGATTCATGCAAAGGATTATATGTACCAAATAAGTCATCTGAGTGACCCATGTCTGTGTCAACATTTTCATGGGGCTGCTGTTGGTCTGAGGAACTGTGAAGAGGTTGTGGATTAGATGACCCAGCATGGTATGTACCAACAGTAGACACAGTGCTCAAGGAACCTTGAGTGCTGCAAGAACCTGTTGTTGAGGTCTTGTCTGCCAGCCAAGACGTTAGATGGTGTTCGTCTTCCGGCCTCAATACTCGTTTACTTTCCTGACGGGGAAAGTTAGACAGGAGGAACGATCGATCAATCCTCATCTGTCTGCCCGAACTGGTGGATAGTTGGCCACGACTACCAATGCCTGTACCTCGTCCCTGTCCCTTAGCAACACTTTTTTTGGGATTTGGTTTTTTGGGTGACATTTTATAATTTCTGGTGGCTTTCTGGGGGCTTGTAAAACAAGTAGCAGGTACTATTTCGTGAAAGGTACACACTAGAGGCTAAGATATTTTAAGACAGATGGAAGGTACCGTGCGAGCTGCAGGCAGGACACCGTACAGCAACGCACTGGCACAGGAAAAAAATTGTTTATTACGCAGAACCAGGCACAATTAGGCTGCGGTGCTGGCTGCGTGCAATGTTACAAGTACCGTGCGAGCTGCAGGCAGGACACCTTACAGCAACGCAGTGGCACAGGAAAAAAATTGTTTAGTACGCAGAACCAGGCACTGTTAGACTGCAATGCTGGCTGCGTGCAATGTTACAAGTACCGTGCGAGCTGCAGGCAGGACACCGTACAGCAACGCACTGGCACAGGAAAAAATTGTTTAGTACGCAGAACCAGGCACTGTTAGACTGCAATGCTGGCTGCGTGCAATGTTACAAGTACCGTGCGAGCTGCAGGCAGGACACCATACAGCAACGCACTGGCACAGGAAAAAAATTGTTTAGTACGCAGAACCAGGCACTGTTAGACTGCAATGCTGGCTGTGTGCAATGTTACAAGTACCGTGCGAGCTGCAGGCAGGACACCGTACAGCAACGCACTGGCACAGGAAAAAATTGTTTAGTACGCAGAACCAGGCACTGTTAGACTGCAATGCTGGCTGCGTGCAATGTTACAAGTACAGTGCGAGCTGCAGGCAGGACACCGTACAGCAACGCACTGGCACAGGAAAAAAATTGTTTAGTACGCAGAACCAGGCACTGTTAGACTGCAATGCTGGCTGCGTGCAATGTTACAAGTACCGTGCGAGCTGCAGGCAGGACACCGTACAGCAACGCACTGGCACAGGAAAAAAATTGTTTAGTACGCAGAACCAGGCACTGTTAGACTGCAATACTGGCTGCATGCAATGTTACAAGTACCGTGCGAGCTGCAGGCAGGACACCATACAGCAACGCACTGGCACAGGAAAAAAATTGTTTAGTACGCAGAACCAGGCACTGTTAGACTGCAATGCTGGCTGTGTGCAATGTTACAAGTACCGTGCGAGCTGCAGGCAGGACACCGTACAGCAACGCACTGGCACAGGAAAAAATTGTTTAGTACGCAGAACCAGGCACTGTTAGACTGCAATGCTGGCTGCGTGCAATGTTACAAGTACAGTGCGAGCTGCAGGCAGGACACCGTACAGCAACGCACTGGCACAGGAAAAAAATTGTTTAGTACGCAGAACCAGGCACTGTTAGACTGCAATGCTGGCTGCGTGCAATGTTACAAGTACCGTGCGAGCTGCAGGCAGGACACCGTACAGCAACGCACTGGCACAGGAAAAAATTGTTTAGTACGCAGAACCAGGCACTGTTAGACTGCAATGCTGGCTGCGTGCAATGTTACAAGTACCGTGCGAGCTGCAGGCAGGACACCGTACAGCAACGCACTGGCACAGGAAAAAAACTGTTTAGTACGCAGAACCAGGCACTGTTAGACTGCAATGCTGGCTGCGTGCAATGTTACAAGTACCGTGCGAGCTGCAGGCAGGACACCGTACAGCAACGCACTGGCACAGGAAAAAAATTGTTTAGTACGCAGAACCAGGCACTGTTAGACTGCAATGCTGGCTGCGTAAAATGTTACAAGTACCGTGCGAGCTGCAGGCATTACACCGTACAGCAACGCACTGGCACAGGAAAAAATTGTTTAGTACGCAGAACCAGGCACTGTTAGACTGCAATGCTGGCTGGGTAAAATGTTACAAGTACCGTGCGAGCTGCAGGCAGGACACCGTACAGCAACGCACTGGCACAGGAAAAAATTGTTTAGTACGCAGAACCAGGCACTGTTAGACTGCAATGCTGGCTGCGTGCAATGTTACAAGTACCGTGCGAGCTGCAGGCAGGACACCGTACAGCAACGCACTGGCACAGGAAAAAATTGTTTAGTACGCAGAACCAGGCACTGTTAGACTGCAATGCTGGCTGCGTAAAATGTTACAAGTACCGTGCGAGCTGCAGGCAGGACACCGTACAGCAACGCACTGGCACAGGAAAAAATTGTTTAGTACGCAGAACCAGGCACTGTTAGACTGCAATGCTGGCTGCGTGCAATGTTACAAGTACCGTGCGAGCTGCAGGCAGGACACCGTACAGCAACGCACTTGCACAGGAAAAAATTGTTTAGTACGCAGAACCAGGCACTGTTAGACTGCAATGCTGGCTGCGTGCAATGTTACAAGTACCGTGCGAGCTGCAGGCAGGACACCGTACAGCAACGCACTGGCACAGGAAAAAAATTGTTTAGCACGCAGAACCAGGCACTATTAGGCTGCGGTGCTGGCTGCGTGGAATGTTACAAGTACCGTGCGAGCTGCAGGCAGGACACCATACAGCAACGCACTGGCACAGGAAAAAATTGTTTAGTACGCAGAACCAGGCACTGTTAGACTGCAATGCTGGCTGTGTGCAATGTTACAAGTACCGTGCGAGCTGCAGGCAGGACACCGTACAGCTACGCACTGGCACAGGAAAAAATTGTTTAGTACGCAGAACCAGGCACTGTTAGACTGCAATGCTGGCTGCGTGCAATGTTACAAGTACCGTGCGAGCTGCAGGCAGGACACCGTACAGCTACGCACTGGCACAGGAAAACATTGTTTAGTACGCAGAACCAGGCACTATTAGGCTGCGGTGCTGGCTGCGTGGAATGTTACAAGTACCGTGCGAGCTGCAGGCAGGACACCTTACAGCAACTCACTGGTACAGGAAAAAAATTGTTTAGTACGCAGAACCATGCACTATTAGGCTGCGGTGCTGGCTGCGTGCAATGTTACAAGTACCGTGCGAGCTGCAGGCAGGACACCTTACAGCAACGCACTGGCACAGGAAATTTTTTGTGGAAAAATGGCACCAAAATTATTTGGTAGACTAGTGCCAAAAATAAGAAAAAGCTTAGGATTACAGCTCTGCGGAAAGCTGGGTGAACTAAGCTCTGAGGATGGTGCTGTATTCACTGTAAGGCTGCTCCTATCTCCCTTCCTTACAGTCCTGTACAGCAATCCTCCGTCCTGGTAGTTCTGAAAAGAACTTTTGGGTTATGTGTGAGGAATCTTGACTCCTACACTCCGTCCTGTTAGTTCTGAAAAGAACTTTTGGGTTATATGTGACTCCTACACTGCCTAACTGTCCCTAGATCTGCTCCAAGTCTCCCTGCACTAGGTCAGCTCTTCTCAGGAATGTGCCCAAAATGGCGGGGACAAGCCTTATATACTGCCTTGCCTGTCATAGATGACATAGGCATCACGATGGACAGCAGCCAATCATAGTCCTGACACAACCAAAAATGCTATGGCATTACTGACTATGATTGGCTAACATGCTTGTCCTTCTTCACAAGTTTTCTGACCTAACATGCAATGCTGACTAGTAACATAAAAGATTCTGGATTCGCGAGTCCCGAATAGAGAATACAGGACTCGGAATCGCAGACTCGCTAGGAATCGGACTCGTAGACTCGCTCAGACTCGCTGCTGTTTGGGGAGATTCAAGCTATATAGCGATGTGATATAGCGAGTCTAGCGAGTCTAGCGAGTGAGAGAAAGTAAACTCTGACAAAACTAGGATTGCCATTTACTTGCATTGGACTCGTTACTGAGCGAGTATTCGCTAAAAGACTCGCCGATTACCGAGTCCAGCGAGTCCCTTAAGAATCGCCGAGTAACGAGTCCTAGCGAGTAGACTCGCTCATCCCTAGTAGATACGAGTTCAAAGATTGAACAAATGGTTTCAGCACTTTATCAATGTAGATGCTGATATTTTGTGTAAAACTACCTACGCTGGACACAATAGGTCTCCCTTTCAGGGGATTAAGATCCTTGTGTACCTTAGGCAGGGAGTAGAATGTTTCCGTCATCGGCCATCTTGGGGAAATAAAATCGTGTTCGGTCTTACTAATAACTCCATCTTTTAGGCCATTGTCCAGAATAAATTTTAATTCCTTCTGGAATTTGGAGGTTGGATTTTCAATTAGTTTGCCATAGGTAGACTAATCACCCAAAATGCCCACTCAGTTTCTGATAGTCCTTTACATTGGGGATAACGATGTTACCTCTTTTGTCAGATTGTTTTATGAGTCTTTTTCGAGTCTATTCAGAGTCTGCATCTCCTGTTTAGTGAGGTTAAATTTTCTCTTACCACTTGGTCTAAGGTTTTCAAGATCCCTTATCACCAGATTACAGTATTCATCTATTGCTCCTAAATCACCTTGAATCGGCACCATTTTGGTGATTTTATTCTAGAGATCTGAGAACAGACCCTCTCCCCTTAAATTGGGGTTATCTTCCCCTAGACCAAAAAGAAATCTCACATCCCCAAGGAGATCTTCATCAATACCTCGATCCTGACAAGATCTTTTATCCTCTTTTATAAAGTGCTTTCGCCATTTTAGTTTCCGAACAAACAAGTGTAGGTCTTCAGTGCTCTCACATGTGTCTAAATCGGAGGTAGGTACAAAAGATAGGCCTTTACGCAATACACACATTTCTTTGCTACTCAGTGGCCTTTTAGATAAATTAATTACCTCGGTGTTACCTGCGATGTAGGAGGATTTTACTGTCTTGGGTTTCTCAGTTGTTTAACCCCTTTCCCGACCCATGACGTTACACAAACGCCATGGATTTCGGTCCCTTCCCGACATAGTTGAACACGTCACTTTTGAACGATGTTGAGCACGATGTTGAGCCGTGTAACGGGGCCTTAAGAGCGGTCCCTCCAAAATGTATGATACAGGGTCACCTGATGCTCTCACAAAACTCAAGTTTCTGGACACCTGCTGGCCCTCTGAAAACGTAAATTAAGAAACACAGAATGAAATGTTGGTGGAGGAGAGCAAAGCCAAACATACCAACGTGCATGTTGTACCTAGCTTTGCAAAGTGCCGGGGAATATCTAAATGAAAATGATGTATCAGGAAGGGACCTACAAAATGTATAAGTCAGAGCCCTATCAATTTTAAAAGGAAAAGAAAAAAAGCAAAAACGCTATGTGTGCACAAATGCTAAAGGGGATTTTTTTTCTCTTCTTCATTTTGCCTTATATGCAACATATGCATATCAAAACAGTTCAGAAAAAAAGGGCACTCACCCAATCGGTGCTTTTCAGGAGTTTATTCCTTTCTCATTCAGGGTTCCATAAAGTGCATAAAGTCCGGACCAGCAGAAGTGCTGCTTAGGGCATGAAACGGGCCTTTGTCCGGCATCCCTCCACGTTCCTCCCCTCTCTGCACTGTATGGAACCCTGAATGAGAAAGGAATAAACTCTTGAAAACCACTGATTGGGTGAGTGCCCTTTTTTTCTGAACTGTTTTGTCATGTATACACTGGAGTGAGGACACCCAGGTGCATAGCCGCTCTATCCAGACGACCGACATATGGGGAAAGTCCCTATGTAAAAATCCTAGTAGTGCCCGGCATCTAAGATTTGTTTTCAACATATGCATATGCATGAAACACTTAAGCTGGTTTCACACTGCAGATTTTTTCCTGATCAGGTTCCATCCGGTTTGTGTTTTAAAACCAGGAGTGTCTCCAAAACTCATAACAGGTGTCAATCTTTCAATTACAGTTTTTCTCTGCAAGTTCCTCTCCTGGTTCCTCTCCTGGTTTTACAAACAAATCTGATCAGGGAAAAAACTGCAGTGTGAAACCAGCCTTATCCTTAACATTGTTTCCTGTAAAATGCAATTTGGGTTTGGTTTGGTAAGAATTTATGTGAATCTGTAAAAGTGACATAATACTCTGACAACATTACTCTCAAAAAACATATGTAAGTGAGAAATGTATGCAGGCATATTCTTCAGGCTGTTTCCATTCATTTTTATCCCTTTACATCCATATCAGCCTTTTCTTCCTGCCATAGACCTTTTCGTCGGGTCCATTGACTTTGTGTTTCCCATAGACCTGCATTGAACTCGCTATTCTGTACGAATATGCAAGTGTTACAACTACTCTTTATGAATCTTCCAAATCTGAGGTTTTCACTATTTGCTCATCACTAGTTGTAATGATGGTCACTAAAATTGTGTAGATAGTGGCCAGATGCCTTAGGATTCATTTTGTTGCACCGTATAGTACTACAGTTTTAAACCTAATTCATTTACTATGCACAAGGTCTTAGGGTGCTTTCACATCAGCGTTTTTCGTAATTCGCGGCAGATGCGGTGAAAAAACCGCATCTGCCGCGTTTGCCGCATAACCGTTCCACTTGCGGCACGGTTGCGGTTTTTCCCATAGGAAGTATAGGGGGACTTGCGGCAGATGCGGCAAGTGCGGTTTTGCACTTGCGGCAGGTGCGGCAGCGAAAAAAAACTGCGGTCAGCCGCGGTTTTTTTCGCTGCCGCACCTGCCGCAAGTGCAAAACCGCACTTGCCGCATCTGCCGCAAGTCCCCCTATACTTCCTATGGAAAAAACCGCAACCGTGCCGCAAGTGGAACCGTTATGCGGCAAACGCGGCAGATGCGGTTTTTTCACCGCATCTGCCGCGAATTACTAAAAACGCTGATGTGAAAGGGCCCTTACACAGAGTAGAAGATAGCGATTCCATAAGCAAATCATGCATAACATCTTAATTTTACCTTTAAAGCACATGTAATAGAATATTATCCTACATAATTATGTATTAGACTATATTACTGATGCATACATGCAGTTTGTAACTAGACTGATGACTAACCCACAGTCAGTTTCCTCTTATGCTGAAAAACACCTACAGAATGAGGAGATCCCATATATTTTTTTGTTTATGAGGTCTAGTATAGGCATAGAAAATCGTTTCTATTGGGTTAATCATGAGAACATTTCAGAAGTGATGCACAGTGATATACAATTTATAGGCTACAAACAATTTAAGCAATGATATAAAATATTTTTTCTGTTTTCTTGATGATTGTTATTACCTCTTGTAAAAGTGATGAACAAGTCTCATTAATACAGAAAGGATTTTTTTTCCCATTCATCACTTGTGTATTAAAAAATAAATCATGCTGGTAACATTATTGGAGCTAATTCTAAAGTCTTATGTAAAAGAAACATCTGTTTTGTAAAAATACTGTACTGGAGCTGGTTCATAATTTCATGTAAAGATCTCTATGTAAAAGATGTGAGTCATACGTTTTTCAACTGTTAAGATTTTGAGTTTCTTTTTGCTTGAAATGGGAAAAACAAAATAATAAATAAAAAAGCCAAGAAGCCAGCGCTGCCTGTGGTTTGCATGCAATACAAAAAGTGCATATGCACATATTAATTGCTATCTGTTTATTAAACTGAGACATTTAGCAAAAAATTGATCAATTATTTGAGCTACCCCCGCAAGTCATGGCATTCTCAGATGGGGCAGTTCTACTCTGTTTTTTATATATATGCTGTGCCATTATAGCCTTCTGAATGCATTAAAAGCACTATCATATTAAATGCACACACGTACCTGAAGCGATTCTGAACTACTCCTAAGGCGCCAGAAGGGCAGCGCAGATAAAGGCAGACCAGGTCCCGACATGACATCCGGACATTATCAGATCTGACCCCCACACTGCCAAACCAGAAACCATGGATGAGGGCAGAACAGGCCCAGACACATGTGCAACAGTCAAGCAGAGCCTATGGGCAAGGTGGGGCCGCTGTATGTGTGTACAGTGGCCTAGATCAGTGACAATAAAGAGAGATAGAATGGCATGCATAACCAAGAGCGCACGGTAAAAAGTGGTGGTCAATCACAAACAAATAACAAATAAAAAAGCGAAGAAGCCAGCGCTGCCTGTTGTTAGCATGCAATACAAAAAGTGCACTTGCACATATTAATTTCTAACTGTACTTTAAACTGAGACATATAGAAAACAATTGATCCATTCTTTGAGCTACCTCGACACGTCACGGGATTCTCAGACGGGGCAGTCCTACTCTACAATTTTTATATACCATGCCATTATGGCCTCCTAAATGCATTAAAAGCAGGACCATATTAAATGCACATGTTCCTGAAGCAACTTTGAACTACTCCCATGGTGCCAGAAAGGCTTTTTTTGTTATTGGTTTGTGATTGACCATCACTTTTTGCCATGCGCTCTTGGTTATGCATGCTATTCTATCTGTCTTTATTGTGATTAATCTAGGCCGCTGTACACAGCGGCCACACCTTGCCCATAGTCTCTGCTTGGTTGTTGCACATGTGTTTGGACCTGTTCTGCCCTCATCCATGGTTGCTGGTCTGGCAGTGTGGGGGTCAGATCTGATAATGTCCGGATGTCATGTCCGGACCTTGTCTGCCTTTATCTGCGCTTGCCCTTCTGGCGCCATGGGAGTAGTTCGGAAATGCTTCAGGTGTGTGTGCATTTAATATGATTCTGCTTTTAATGCATTCAGGAGGCCATAATGACACAGCGTATATAAAAAACATAGGATAGGAATGCCCCATCTGAGAACGGCATGACATGGTGGGGTAGCTCAAAGAATTAATCAACTGTTTGGTAAATGTCTAAGTTTAAAGTACAGTTAGAAATTAATATGTGCATAAGCACTTTTTGTATTGCGTACTAACCACAGGCAGCGCTGGCTTCCTGGCTTTTTTATTTGGCTTTTTTAAACAAAATAATAATCTTACATTTAGAATACCTTTTAAGTGATAACAAAAATAAAATAAGTGATTTTACAAAGCAAACTTTCAAAACTACTAAGGTCTCTTCATCAAACATATTATAACAAAATATTCGAAGAGACACAAAAATATATAATCAGATACAAATAGATAATTTGTTATACCATGCCTAAAGAGAACTAAGTAGTCTTGAAAACGTAAGCTGTACCATCACTTATTTTATCTTTCTTAACCATTAAAATGCATCTTAAATCTAAGATTATTATTTTGTTTTTTCCCACTGAGAGCAATCAATCTTTTTTCAACTGGCTATCACATTACTAAACCTTTTTTTTTTGTTTAAGGCAGAGAACTTGTAAAACCCTGCCTCTCTGAGCCTGCCTGTACCTCCCTGAGCCTGTCTCTACCTCTTCCCTGCCTCCCTCAGCCTATTTTTGCCTCACCTTGCCACCCTGAGCCTGTCTATGTATTCTCCCACATCTCTAAGCCTGTCTGTGCCTGCATGTGACTCCCCCACCTCCCTAAGGGTACATTTACATGCGGCAACTTTTCTAGGAATTTCACTGGCAACTTACTGGTTGCAGTGAAATCATGGACACATTGTTCTATCTTGTTGCTGTGTACACATGTAACAATGTCTCCAAGATTTCACTGCAACCAGTAAGTTGCCAGTGAAATTCCTAGAAAAGTTGCCGCGTGTAAAGGTACCTTAAATCTGTCTGTGTCCCTTGAGCTGGTCTGTGTCTCCCCTTGCCTTTCTATACCTCTCTGCGCCTGTATGTGTCTCCCTTGCCTACCTGATTCTCTCTGTGCCTTCCATCACCTGTCTCTGCCTCCACTCACCTGTCTATGTGTCCCACACCTCCCTGAGCCTGCCTGTACCTCTCTGAGTCTGTCTGTACCTCGTCCCTGCCTCCCTCTGCCTATATGTGCCTTCCCTTGCCTCTCTGAGCCTTTCTGTGCCTCTCTAAGCCTGTCTGTGCCTGCATGTGCCTCTCTCACCTCCATAAATCTAGATAGGAATAGAAACTGCGGTGTTATGGAGCGCTAGAGGGATAGGAACAGGACTTGTAGCCTGCACAAAGAAAAGAGGTGAGTGCAGTGGGGTTGAGGTTTATAACCTTATATAATGATCTGCACCTAGGTGCATTCTCTCTTTTTATTTTTACATGCCTCAATAAATCTGTCTGTGCCCTCTGAGCTGGTCTGTGTGTCCCCTTGCCTGTCTGTGCCTCTTTGAGCCTGTCTTTGCCTTCCATGGATTCCGGTGGCACATTGATTTATGGTATCTCTGGACATCCAGACGGAAGTTGATGATGGATGCCACAAGGTAAGTATTTAATATATATGATGAATAATGGTGTGTATCACAGTACAGAATTCCATTTGTAGTGAGTTTAAATTGCCATTTTCATCCAGAAGTTTGCATGTGAACTGTGTTCCTAATAAAATGTCTATTCTTATATAAAGAATATAAACGCGCATTGTTAAGAAAAGGCTGTTGGGGATAATTGAACCTGCATCAATGGGGTTCATAAGAAAGTAATAAGTATCAAGGTGTAAAGATTTATTACAATGTTCCAAGGCTGTAAGGAATTTTCCATTATAGTGTTTTTGAGAGAGGGTTGAGTCACTTGAGTATACGATAGGAGGACCTGTAATTCTTTCTATGGCTTAGTTCACACCTGCACTCCGGTCTGTTTGGCAGCATTGTGCTAGCGCAGGTGGTAGCGCATTGCATGCACACCCAAGCGCATCAGAGCGCAAATGAAGCTCATCGCGCTAATGCCGCCATTACCTTGCGCAAGCACAGGCAGATGGAACCCAGAAGCATAAGTGTGAAAGCAGCTGTGTCACAGCTGTGTCACAGCACATGCGCTAGTCTGGACGTACCGGAAACACGTCATGCAACACGATAGCGCAATGCTGCCAAATGCACCAGAGCGCAGGTGTGAACTGGGCCAATGAGATTTAGGTCTGGACCGTGACTAGGCTATTCAAACACATGAATATGCTTTTATTTAAATAATTCCATTGAAGCTCTGGCAGTATGTTTAGGGTTGATGTCCTAATGGAAGGTGAACCTACACCCCAGTCTCAAGTCTTCTGCTGCCTCTCCATAAACTCTGGCCAGCTTACCTGTCCTTGCTGATGTAAAGAGTTCCAAGAGAGTGATACATCTACCACCATGGATTACGGTGGTTACGTTTTTTTCAGGGTGCTGTACAATGTTAGTTTGGTTCTACACATAGCATTTTGCATTTAGCCCCAAAATTACAAATGTTTGTTATTCACCTTTATTATATGCTATAGCAAATGGATTGTAACAAATTTATGTGATATACCATATGAGTAAATTGAGTGAGTGCTAATGTCAGAGTTAATAATCTTTTGTGACATATTAATAATTACTTACACGGTCTATTAGTAATGATGAGCAAACCTTTTCAAACAACCTTCGACAATTTCAAATTCAGCATGAACCTGGCCAATTCGGATTTGGGATTGGAAATCCTAACACTTTGATAAAAAGTGCTCAGCTTTGTTCGGAACTTTAAAATGGCTCTAAAACATTCCTTTAAGGTTTAAGGCCAAAAAGGTCTCCAAAAGACTTTAAGATTACCTTAGTTCACAGCCATTGGGTCTACCAGGAATTTGTAACCTGGTGAAATTAAGAGAGCTTTAAAAGAGAGTTTTTAAGCTTCCTTGAGTTTCCAGGTGTTAGCACATCAGCAGGTTGTGAACACTTCCAAAAGTTCAAAGTCCCCAGGTGTCCCATAAGCTGTGAACTCCAGGAACCTAAAATCTCCTTTAAACATCCTTTTCACAGATGGAAGAAGATAATAGCACAATGGGGTCTTATCTGGTTAAACACTTTGAAAATAGTAAATCAGTTAGACTCACCTATTAGGGTACCGTCACACGATTTGTTAGGTGATGCAGGGGTGTGGCCTATCGGCACTGACATCGCCCCTGCATCGCCTAATGTAATTGGGCGATGGCGACGCCTTGTATTGGTCGCCTGGTTTGTGCACACATCGCCCCATGTATAGGCTCCCATTGTACTGCATCGCCACTGGGGTTTTGAGACACCCCGGCGGCGATGCCGCCTGTCAGCTCACCGGTGCATCGCCGGAGGTGTCTCCCCGTGTAAACGGGGGCGGCAATGCTGGCTGGGCGCCAAAAGCCGCCAGTCGACGCCAACATCTCCGCCGAGGTGGCACCGTGTGACGGTACCCTAAGGGTTGTGTGAGACCTAACCACTATAAGAGCATAGGTGGCTGCTGCAGACCCAAAGGATGAACTATCTTGCTAGTTGGAAGAAAAGGATGTTAATCTGCACTGCTTGCCGGTGAAAGATGCAACAAGGATGTCCGAAGTGCAGTTTTGATAAACATTATATCTGAAAATAAGAGAAATAAAGTCTATACTATAGATATCCTTGTGGCATCTTTCACTGGCAAGCAGTGTAGAATAAGGCTAGGGTCCCACTTGCGTTGTGACCATGCTTGACGCAAGTGCTAAAAACCTTGAAATTTTCCCCGCAGTGCATAGCGTTAATGCTATGCGCTACAAGGCAACGGAGCCCATAGTAACCTGATGTGTACCTTGCCAACCTACCACACACAAAGCTACAGGAACAACACAAAGCTGCTTTACAACAACGCACAGTAAAACGCTGCAGACAGCATTTTATTGTGCACTCAGCTAAAGCGCACTTCCTGCAGCTTTGTGTGTGGCTGGTTGGCAAGTTACACATCAGGTTACTATGGGCTCCGTTGTCTGGCAGTGCATAGCGTTAACACTATGCACTGCAGGGGACATTTCTAAGTTTTTAGGACTTGCGTCATGCTAGAGTCACAACACAAGTGGGACCCTAGCCTAGCACCCTTTTCTTCAAACCAGAAAGATATTAAACAATCCTTTAGGAGAGCTTGTAAGTTTTTTTTTAATTAGAGCGAAAACCTTTATTATTGAAGAGGGTTAGCAGTGTGTCAGGCGACCTCTTCTGCACTTATCTGCTAGCAATTAAGATAAAAATAACCTATGCCCATTATATGCTTACATGGTCTTGGTCCGTTCACTCTCATAAAACACTATACTGTGCAGTGGCATAACTAAACTCTGATGGGCCCCAGTGCGAAATTTAGACATGCCTTGTGCAGACATTGGTCAGATGTATGGGCCATGTGTAACGTTCTAAAACCTATAAATATTCACTAATTGACTCCCTCTTCATTATGCATTAATGTCCCTCATCCTGCTATATTTGGTCCTCCTCCTTGAATATGGTCCTTATCATGGTATATATGTCCCCCATCATGGTTTAAATGGTCTTCCTCCTCTCCCTGCCATAGTCCTCAAATTATTATAATGCACCCCTATATTTTTACATATATTACAATGTGCCCCCATTGTTCTTTATGTATTATAATGCATCCCATAGTCCCCCATTCATAAGGTAGCCCATAGTCATCCAATTATTATAATGCACCCACATTATCCTTCATATAGTATAATTCAGCCTCACAGTCCTCCATATAGTATAATGCAACCTCACATCCCTCCATATAGTATAACTCATCCTGATATCCCTCCAAATAGTATAATATAGCCTCACAGCCCTCCATATAGTATAATACAGACTCACATCCCTTCATATAGTAAAATGCAGCCTCACAACCCTCCATATAATATAAAGCCACCTCAAATCCCTCCATGTAGTATAATGCAACCTCACAAACCTCTATATTTTATAATGCACATCCATTTGTATAGTATAATGCAGCTTCATAGCCCTCCATATAGTATAATGCAGCCTCACAACTCTCCACATAGTGCAGCCTCATATCTTTCCATATAGGGCAGCCTTATATCTCTCCATATAGAGCAGCCTTGTACAGGGGGAAAAAAGTATTTACTCAGCCACCAATTGTGCAAGTTCTCTAACTTAAAAAGATGAGAGAGGCATGTAATTGATATCATAGATAGAGCTCAACTATGAGAGACAAAATGAGAAAACAAATCCTTAAAATCACATTGTCTGATTTGTAAACAGTGTTTTTTTCAAATTTTGGTGGAAAATAAGTATTTGGTCAATAACAAAAGTTCATCTCAATGTCATGCCAGCACAGACGGAATGGACCGGGGGACCCACTGGACCACAGAATCTGTAGATGCCGATACCAGAAACACTCGGGAGACTGAAAGCAGGTTAAGGGGTTTTATTACAGACAAAAACAAATGTAAAAGATCCGGCACCCATGAAGAGGGCCACAGGGTCAGAGCCACCAGAAACCTCCCACGGAGCCCTGCGACAGTGACCCCTATACAGGGATCTTACGCAGACCTGCAGTGAGAGGACTGATGACCCCTGAGCCTGTTAACCGACTCCAAGAGCACAAAGTATACAAGGAAGGAAGGCAAGAGTGGAGAGGGGATCCTCCGGAGAACTGCTGGAGAAGTCTTGGGACCGGATTGGAGATCACGAGAGGCTGGACAGGATCCCTCTGCAAGAATACAAAACACAGGTGTAAATGTCAGTACATAGGTAGAATACTGCAGCACAGCCAGACCTGGACAGGCACTCAAGGAGCACAGAAGATTGCCCAGGCACTGACTGAATGCAAAACCTGAGATTAAGTAGCCACCCCTCAGCAGCGATTGGCTGAGAGGAATGACAGGAAATTGGGTGCACTGGCCTTTTAAAAAAGTGCACGAGTGCGGGCGCGCACCCTATGCGACCTACCAGGAAGCCAGGAGGACAGGGGAGAGCTGGAAGCAGCCGCAGCAGAAGAGGACACCGGAGGCGTGCGGACAGAGGCAGCACGGCGGAGGCACACAGAGCGGGACCCCCGGAGCGGCCGGAAAGTGAGGGATGCATAGGCAGGCACCGAGGGAGCAGCTGCAGGCGCGGACCCGGAGGGGACAGTGACACTCAATACTTTATTATATATCCTTTTTTGGCAATGAGGGAAGTTAAGCATCTTCTGTAAGTCTTCACAAGGTTGGCACACACTGTTGCTGGTATGTTGGCCTATTCCTCCAATTTCAAATATACAATAATTGCACTCGACACAGACTTATTTCACAATAGGGAAAACTGAAAATTGGAAAAGTAGAGATACTTGGTATTATGGAAATGGCCAAATCGATAATTCACCCAGTTGCCACGTTGCGGCGATCTCTGTAAACTGGGTCCTAACACTAATGAAACTGCCTGATGTCTGTCTGGGCTTTTCCTCATCGGCTGATACCAGAGAACAATGGATTTGTTTGTTTAAAAGGCCAGTGCACCCAATTTCCTGTCATCCCTCTCAGCCAATCGCTGCTGAGGGGTGGCTACTTAATCTCAGGTTTTGCATTCAGTCAGTGCCTGGGCAATCTTCTGTGCTCCTTGAGTGCCTGTCCAGGTCTGGCTGTGCTGCAGTATTCTACCTATGTACTGACATTTACACCTGTGTTTTGTATTCTTGCAGAGGGATCCTGTCCAGCCTCTCGTGATCTCCAATCCGGTCCCAAGACTTCTCCAGCAGTTCTCCGGAGGATCCCCTCTCCACTCTTGCCTTCCTTCCTTGTATACTTTGTGCTCTTGGAGTCGGTAAACAGGCTCAGGGGTCATCAGTCCTCTCACTGCAGGTCTGCGTCAGATCCCTGTACAGGGGTCACTGTCGCAGGGCTCCGTGGGAGGTTTCTGGTGGCTCTGACCCTGTGGCCCTCTTCATGGGTGCCGGATCTTTTACATTTGTTTTTGTCTGTAATAAAACCCCTTAACCTGCTTTCAGTCTCCCGAGTGTTTCTGGTATCGGCATCTACAGATTCTGTGGTCCAGTGGGTCCCCCGGTCCATTTCGTCTGTGCTGGCATGACATTGAGATGAACTTTTGTTATTGACCAAATACTTATTTTCCACCAAAATTTGAAAAAAACATTGTTTACAAATCAGACAATGTGATTTTAAGGATTTGTTTTCTCATTTTGTCTCTCATAGTTGAGCTCTATCTATGATATCAATTACATGCCTCTCTCATCTTTTTAAGTTAGAGAACTTGCACAATTGGTGGCTGAGTAAATACTTTTTTCCCCCTGTACAAGGCTGCTCTATATGGAGAGATATAAGACTGCCCTATATGGAAAGATATGAGGCTGCACTATGTGGAGAGTTGTGAGGCTGCATTATACTATATGGAGGGCTATGAAGCTGCATTATACTATACGAATGGATGTGCATTATACTATATAGAGGTTTGTGAGGTTGCATTATACTACATGGAGGGATTTGAGGTGGCTTTATATTATATGGAGGGTTGTGAGGCTGCATTTTACTATATGGAGGGATGTGAGTCTGTATTATACTATATGGAGGGCTATGAGGCTATATTATACTATTTGGAGGGATATCAGGATGAGTTATACTATATGGAGGGATGTGAGGTTGCATTATATTATATGGAGGACTGTGAAGCTGAATTATACTATATGAAGGATAATGTGGGTGCATTATAATAATTGGATGACTATGGGGCTACCTTATGAATGGGGGACTATGGGATGCATTATAATACATGCAGCATTATAATGTGTATGTGTATGACATGGGTTCAACACCCGTTTGCTAGCACCTTTCCTCACTCTAGTTGTGAGATATGAGCTATTGCTATATTCAAAGCACCTGTCTTTAGTTATAAGACTGCAAATCCATTGTTCTCTGGTATCAGCCAATGAGGAAAAGCCCAGACAGACATCAGGCAGTTTCATTAGTGTTAGGACCCAGTTTACAGAGATCGCCGCAACGTGGCAACTGGGTGAATTATCGATTTGGCCATTTCCATAATACCAAGTATCTCTACTTTTTCATTTTTCAGTTTTCCCTATTGTGAAATAAGTCTGTGTCGAGTGCAACTATTGAATATTTGAAATAGAATTGTGTTTAGTTAGCACGTTCATAGACAGGACTGAGTGCAGCATTATAATGTGTAGGCCTATTCCTCCATGCAGATCTTCTCTAGAGCAGTGATGTTTTGGGGTTGTTGCTGGACAAAACGGACTTTCAACTCCCTCCAAATGTTTTGTATAGGGTTTAGAGACTAGCTAGACCATTCTAAGACCTTCAAATGTTTCTTACGAAGCCACTCCTTCATTGCCCTGGCAATGTGCTTGGGATCATTGTCATGCTAAAAAAACAAGACATGTTTCATCTTCAATGCCCTTGCTGATGGAAGGAGGTTTGCACTCAAAATTTCACAATACATGGCGCCATTCATTTTTTCATGTACATTAGTGATGGGCGAATCCTAAATTACTCGGAATCGCTTGACTCTAGCGAGTCCGAGCCCAGGACTCGCTACTCATTGCGAGTCTAGCGAGTCCAATGTTAATGAATGGGGAAGCGAGTAATAGCGAGTAGTGTGCGATTTACAAATCACAGATGTGTCTCGGAAGCTTCAGCCTGAAGCAATCCTAGTTTTGCCATTGATTTGCATTGGACTCGTTTACTTTGCAAGTAATCGCTGGGAAACTCGCACAGATAAGAGTCCTGTCTGCTCTGTGTGCTGGCTGCCGCAGCTTCAGGGTCCTAGAGCCCGCCTGCTGCCTGATGTAGCAGTGCTGAGATTGTTCTCAGTCTGCTCATTCCCTGTGCATAGACATCTATATCTATGCACAGGAATGAGCAGAGAGGACATCGCGTTTTGGACTGCGTCGGACGGAAGAGGATTTTTTTTATTAAAGATGGAGTCCCTAATGGCTTTTTTTTTTATTTCTAATAAAAAATTTTCTCTGTGTTGTGTTTTTTTTAAAACAATTTAATAGAAATTCATGGCGGTCATGTCTAATATTGGCGTGACCTAGGGATGAGCGAGTCCGAAAAGACTCGGAATCGCAAGACCCCAACGAGTCCGAGTCAAGGACTCGGGACTCGTTGCGAGTCCAGCGAGTCCAATGTTAATGAATAGGGACCCGAGTAATAGCGAATAATGACATTTACAACTCGCTGATGTGTCTCTGAAAGTGTGCGAGTCCAAACTCGCTGGTTTTTCTCTTATTTTGAGGCTTGTAGCCGATGATGCGAGGGAAGGGATTCTCCAGCACACACTATGGTTTAAGGAAACAGGAAGCGAGTCGCGCTGACAGGCGCACACACAGAGCGATCCATTCATCAGTGCAATCATGGCAGCAGGACGTGGCATGGTGAACACGCTGCGTCTTATCGCACTTGTGGAGGCTCGTCCATTTCTATGGCTCCCTACAGATCCTGAGTATGGGGATACGACCCTTATTAATACAGCCTGGAGAGAGATCGCCCAAGAGATGTTCCCTGCGTTCCATCGAGTGGACCATGAGGAACAGAGCAATCTAAGTAAGTTAAATGAGTTCACACGTTATATATTGCATTTACTGTATATATACTCGTGTATAAGCCGACCCGTGTATAAGCCGACCCCCCTATTTTTGCCCCGAAAAACTATGAAAACATATTCACCGCCATCCTGGTATACAGCGGCTATCACTGGTAGACAGCCCCCCAGCAGAGTATACACCTCCCCCTGCAGAGTATACAGGCCCCCAGCTGGGTATACATGCCCCCATATTGTCGTATACAGGCAGGGGCGGACTGGCCCAGGTGCCACGGGTCATGCGGCTGCAGGAGCATGAATAATCCGCATGTCCCTGAAGCAGCAGGCGGAAACGGAAGCTCCTGGCCGCGCGATGACGTCATCAGCACGCGGCTGCGTCCGGGAGTGAGCGTCTGTGAGTGGCGTGCGGCTGCGACTGTTAGCGAGCGGCTGTGAGGAGCGCGAGGCTGCGGCTGGGAGCGAGCCATAGGATAATGCGGGAGCTGCGGTGACTGTGAGGCGGCCGCCAGTCATCACCCCCCCCCACCCCCCGTCCTCACCTGTGTCGGGCCAGTGAGGGAGGGTTGCGACCCAAACTGTAGGGTGCCAGTCAGTCCCTGTATACAGGGCCCTCAGTGTGTGTACAGGCCCCCCCAGCAGTGGGTATACAGGGCCCCCAGCAGTGGGTAGACAGTGGCCCAGTGGGTTTACAGGGCCCCCAGCAGTGGGAATACAGGGCCCCCATAGCAGGGTATACAGGACCCTGAATGTGTTATCATGCTCCACCGCATAGTTGCCTATATTTGGATGGGGTCACAACAGTACAATGAGTTTAATGTCTTATCCTCCTGGCTCTTTCGGCCAAGGGGTTGGGTGTATATAAATACCACTAATGACCAGAGTCTGGTGCCCGCACTATTACATTCTCTATGCGTTGACATGTGTCCTGCCTCATTTGTGATTGTGGCCACGTGAGCTCAATGTCCGTAATGCTGTTGATGATGTTCCACACTGTCGTGTCACTGTGCCTTGTATACACATTACACACACAAAATGAATAAAATGTTATTGTTGATTTGTACACATACTTTTGTTTTTTCAAATATTACACATCTCTAAAGCCGGTTTCAAATCATTTCACAGTTGACCATCTTAAAAAACGGTGGAGGAGCTGCCGGGACCAGCATAAGAAGCAGTACCGGCAGTACTCAGAGAGACAACCGGGAGCCGCTCCATTGCTCAACCACTACCACTTTTATGACCGGCTGTCCTTCCTTCACCCGGTGGCCGCTATGCCAAGGTATGTATCTGCAGCACTGTTGTGTACATTTAGTATTATTTATAAATATATACATTAGTTTCCATTTTGGCTCTGTGGGTAGCAGAGTATAGAGGCGGGTCTGAGGTAGCAGAGTATACAGGCGGGTCTGTGGGTAGCAGAGTATACAGGCGGGTCTGAGGTAGCAGAGTATAAAGACGGCTCTGTGGGTAGCAGAGTATACAGGCGGGTCTGTGGGTAGCAGAGTATACAGGCGGGTCTGTGGGTAGCAGAGTATACAGGCGGGTCTGTGGGTAGCAGAGTATACAGGCGGGTCTGTGGGTAGCAGAGTATACAGGCGGGTCTGTGGGTAGCAGAGTATACAGGCGGGTCTGAGGTAGCAGAGTATAAGGACGGCTCTGTGGGTAGCAGAGTATACAGGCGGGTCTGTGGGTAGCAGAGTATAAAGACGGCTCTGTGGGTAGCAGAGTATACAGGCGGGTCTGTGGGTAGCAGAGTATACAGGCGGGTCTGTGGGTAGCAGAGTATACAGGCGGCTCTGTGGGTAGCAGAGTATACAGGCGGGTCTGAGGTAGCAGAGTATAAAGACGGCTCTGTGGGTAGCAGAGTATACAGGCGGGTCTGAGGTAGCAGAGTATACAGGCGGCTCTGTGGGTAGCAGAGTATACAGGCGGGTCTGAGGTAGCAGAGTATAAAGACGGCTCTGTGGGTAGCAGAGTATACAGGCGGCTCTGTGGGTAGCAGAGTATACAGGCGGGTCTGAGGTAGCAGAGTATACAGGCGGCTCTGTGGGTAGCAGAGTATACAGGCGGGTCTGAGGTAGCAGAGTATAAAGACGGCTCTGTGAGTAGCAGAGTATACACGTGGCTCTGTGGGTAGCAGAGTATACAGGCGGGTCTGAGGTAGCAGAGTATACAGGCGGCTCTGTGGGTAGCAGAGTATACAGGCGGGTCTGAGGTAGCAGAGTATAAAGACGGCTCTGTGGGTAGCAGAGTATACAGGCGGGTCTGTGGGTAGCAGAGTATACAGGCGGGTCTGTGGGTAGCAGAGTATACAGGCGGGTCTGAGGTAGCAGAGTATAAAGACGGCTCTGTGGGTAGCAGAGTATACAGGCGGGTCTGTGGGTAGCAGAGTATACAGGCGGGTCTGTGGGTAGCAGAGTATACAGGCGGGTCTGTGGGTAGCAGAGTATACAGGCGGGTCTGAGGTAGCAGAGTATACAGGCGGGTCTGTGGGTAGCAGAGTATACAGGTGGGTCTGTGGGTAGCAGAGTATACAGGCGGGTCTGTGGGTAGCAGAGTATACAGGCGGCTCAGTGGGTAGCAGAGTATATAGGTGATGAGAATAGGGTTAATAGATGGTGCTACAGTGTTGGGGCGTGCTAGAGGGAGCAGAGATCCGATTACTGCCATCATTTCTGACCTTATTAAAGATAGCGGCCGCAGCTAAATGACATCATGGCAAAGGTAAACATGGGGTGTGGTTAGCTGCAGGAGGTTAGTGAGAGGTGTGGGTTGTTTGGCAGAGGGCGTGGTGTGGGCGTGGTGAGCGCGGCTCCAGCGTCAGATACGCTGCGAGCGCGGAACCGCGGCACATCTCCAGGAGCAGAGGACGTGTCCGGTACGTCCGTAGCCCCCGGCCTCCCCGTTGTCCGCACACACAGCCCCGCTGTGACCTCTGCAGTGTCACAGGCCCCGGCGGGCGTCTGTCATCTCCTCCTGACACTGACCTCCTCCTGATTTGATTGTCTGTGTTGTCCCCCCCCGCTGTCAGCATCAGTGATCTGCTAAGACCTGTGGGTGCACAGACGGGGGAAGTACAAATGCCAGCATGCCGGGGCGGATTGGGCGCTGTGAGGGGCGCAGGTCTTGCTGTGAGCGTAGGGCGCGAGGCCGCTAGAGAAAACGCTATAGCGGCTGTGTGAGTTAAGCGTCTGCGGCTCGCGAAGGCGCATACGCGTCTCCGCTCGCAGTGACGCTAAGGAGTTTGGGATTAGGCTACAGTGCCGGAATTTCAAACTCCCGATTATATAAATAGATTATATATATATATATTGTATACCTTTCAACCCCTTCCCTGCTTTATATAGATGATATAAGCTAAAAGTTTTGTGAATTAAGTATGTCAAGTAAAAAGTGAAGTCAGGGGGACTTTTTTTTTTTCATGTGAACCATTGGTGTTATTGATCGTCTAGATTAGATGGGATGGGGGGTGGGTGGGTGTTAATCAGGGGGTGAAAAATTATGTATTAGTATGGAATTAGCAAAGAAAGTCACGTATTCCTTTATGTTATGTACAGTTGGTTATTCTTTCATAATAATAACAAATATCTGATTAATAATACACAGATACACAGAGTCTAAAAAGCGTGCAACTTAATGTTTGACCTATGTTTTTGTTTCCAAATGCAATGCATTCACCAAATTTTTTTTTACTTTACCCACAGAGAAGCTTACTACAGAGGGCGGCGTGCTGTGAACCCTCCACCGCCAAACAGAAGGCGGCGTGGAGAACACCCACCACCACCACCACGGCCGGCGCACCCCCACGCCGCACCAGCACCACCACACCACCACCACCGCCGCCACCAGCACCAGCACCACCACCCCGCGCCACCAGCACCAGCACCCACCACCCACCGCACCGCACCACCACACCGCCGCACAGCAGCAGCAACACCACCACCGCCGCCACCAGAACCAACACCACCACCGCCGCCACCAGCACCAACACCACCACCGCCGCCACCAGCACCAACCCCAGCTTTGGGGCATGTCCGGCCGCAAGAGGAGGAACCTGGATGCCCACCTCACACCAGCCATGGTCTGATCCCGGGGTCACCTAATAGACGGCGTGCACAAAGTAATGCTGACTTTGCCCACAGTCTGATACCATTCCTGGATGAAATTCCATTTCACAGGCTACTGCGGGCAAGGTCAGCATTACAGATTGTGCTTGACGCCAGTCGCCCACCAAACCACCCAGGTGAGGTTTTCAATTTTTTGGAGGGGTGGCAACTCAGACACTACAACCTACAAGACAGGCCCACACCCCGGGACAGCCATGTGCCACCACAGAGGCCTGTACCTACCTTTCCACAATGGCCACCTAACAGGGACCTACCATTTTTCCCCACACCGGCCCAGAGGATCCACACTCAAGGGTTGCCGGAGGCCATTCATGGGGCCCTTGACCTCTTGCAGGACCAGGGTGATGGTGTCACTTTACTGGCAAGGCCGGAGGATGCGGCAACCTACCAGCAGCTGTAGACCCCTTTTTTTTTTTTTTTTTATTTTGTGTTCATGTGCATTGCACAATTTCATTGTTATTATTTCTTATATTTTCCTGTTTACAAAGTTGTACCAAAAAAAAAAAAAAAAAAAAAAAAAAAATTCTGACATTTTTACCATTATGGCGGAATAATACCCAGTTTACAAAAACTGCTTTGTGTCTGTCTTTTTTCAGGGAAAGGATGTGTAGGTTGTTTTGTGGGTGGGCTTAAAGTCATCATCATTATAATTATTATTTATTTATATAGCACCGATAGGTTCCATGGCGCTTTACATGAGGATAAGGTACACAAGGAGAAGTACAATAAACATAGACAATAAGGTCATAGAGGTACAACAGGAGAGGACCCTGTACGCGTGGGCTCACATTCAACGAGGGGTGGGTGGGGATACAATAGGGTGGGGAAGGTGTCGGTCGTGGGGCGTGTAGCGGGGTGTCATGGCAGGTTGTAGGCCTGTCGGAAGAGGTGAGTCTTTAGGTGTTTCTTGAAGGTTCCCAGGGTAGGCGAGTGAGTGATGAGGTGGGGCAGCGAGTTACAGAGCATGGTTGATGCCCGGGAGAAATCCTGTATGCGGTTGTGGGAAGAGGAGATGAGGGGGGAGTGTCGGAGAAGTTCTTTAGATGAACGCAGGTAGCGTGAGGGATGATATCGGGAGATCATGTCGGAGATGTATGGTGGGGATAGGTTGTGTAAGGCTTTGAATGTCATGATCAGTGTTTTAAAGTGAGCTCTCTGTGGGGCGGGGACCCAGTGAAGGGCTTGGCAGTGGGTGTAGACAGGTGAGTAGCGTGAGGACAGATGGATTAGTCGGGCAGCAGAGTTTAGTATACATTGGAGAGGTGCAAGAGAGTTGGCAGGGAGGCCTGTGCGAAGGAGGTTCCAGTAGTCAAGGCGTGAGATGATGAGGGCATTAATGAGTGTTTTAGCTGTGTCAGGGTTGAGTAACGAGCAAATTCTTGAAATATTTTTGAGTTGGAGTGACAGGGACTTGGTTAGGAACTAGAGGTGGGGCTTGAAGGAGAGGGATGAGTCAAGGATTACCCCGAGACATTTGGCGTGGAGGACAGGGGAGAGAGAGCATCATTAGCAAGTACTTTACGGACCGCATGGAGCATGAAGTCACCTTGGTTACTAAGTGTAAAATCATGACTCCACAGACAAATGTTGCTGACAAATAAACAGTGCCTGTGTTTGGGGGGTTACTTAATGCCTCGCTATGGCAACAAGACTAGGAACACACATGTGAGAGGCTGGGACATCTACCTGCTACACATCGCGTCTACGCGTTTTCTACAGAGCGTACAGTGGGACCTTTCTCCAGGCTCCAGCAGGATGATAGTCCAAGCAATGCCCACGATGCAAGCATAGGCTTGTTGCCTAAAAAAATTAGCTGAAGGGGCTTCATATACATTTTTTTCAGAAAGCAGGGTGCTTGGCCCATACAATAGAATTGCTTGTACTAGGAGCATAGTACATGCAATGCCCACGATGGAGGCATAGGCTTGGTGCCTGGAAAAATTAGCCCAAGGGGCTGTTTTGCATTTTGGGTATAAATGCAGGCCTAAGGGCCATGTTCAGCTTGTTAGGCTGGGTGTTTCCAAAAATTAGCCCAAGGGGCTGTTTGGCATTTTTAGTGTAAATGCAGGCCTAAGGGCCATGATAAGCCTCTTAGGCTGGGTGTTTCCAAAAATTAGCCCAAGGGGCTGTTTGGCATTTTGGGTATAAATGCAGGCCTAAGGGCCATGTTCAGCTTGTTAGGCTGGGTGTTTCAAAAAATTAGCCCAAGGGGCTGTTTGGCATTTTTAGTGTAAATGCAGGCCTAAGGGCCATGATCAGCTTGTTAGGCTGGGTGTTTCAAAAAATTAGCCCAAGGGGCTGTTTGGCATTTTTAGTGTAAATGCAGGCCTAAGGGCCATGATCAGCTTGTTAGGCTGGGTGTTTCCAAAAATTAGCCCAAGGGGCTGTTTGGCATTTTTAGTGTAAATGCAGGCCTAAGGGCCATGATCAGCTTGTTAGGCTGGGTGTTTCCAAAAATTAGCCCAAGGGGCTGTTTGGCATTTTTCGTGTAAATGCAGGCCTAAGGGCCATGATCAGCTTGTTAGGCTGGGTGTTTCCAAAAATTAGCCCAAGGGGCTGTTTTGCTTTTTGGGTATAAATGCAGGCCTAAGGGCCATGATCAGCTTGTTAGGCTGGGTGTTTCCAAAAATTAGCCCAAGGGGCTGTTTGGCATTTTTCGTGTAAATGCAGGCCTAAGGGCCATGATCAGCTTGTTAAGCTGGGTGTTTCCAAAAATTAGCCCAAGGGGCTGTTTTGCATTTTTAGTGTAAATGCAGGCCTAAGGGCCATGATCAGCTTGTTAGGCTGGGTGTTTCCAAAAATTAGCCCAAGGGGCTGTTAAATGTTTGCTAACAGAAAATAAAGGTTGATTCCTTGTGAAAAGGTGTTGTGATGGTTAATGAAACCGAAGTTAAGGTGTAGTGTTGGTTTAAGATGAAGCAGCCTCATTACCAGGTTGCAGGAACATGGTTACGCAAATCGTTACTGGTCTTGGACATACTGCTTGTACCAAAAAGACACAATATAATACAATGATTAATTATATCATATTGATGTTGAACGTGGCACTTCAGCTCTGAGTACTGTCGTCTTCAGGGCTCAAGAAGTCTTGTGAAATCCAGTTCCTATTAAACTTAATTAGAGTAAGCCTGTCTGCATTCTCTGGAGTAAGACGTGTCCTGGTATCAGTTATGATACCCCCAGCGGCACTGAAAACCCGCTCTGATGTCACACTAGCTGCAGGGCATGCCAGCACCTCCAAGGCATACAACGAGAGCTCGGTCCAAGTGTGGAGCTTGGAGACCCAGTAATTAAACGGGACTGCGGCATCAGTCAGGAAGCAGGTACTGTCACTTAAGTATTCTTGTACCATGTTGGTAAGTTTCTGTCTCCGAGAGATGGTTACTGGAGCAACATGGCGCTGCAGGTTCGATGGCTTATTGAACATAGCCCACTTTGCGGACATCTTTCCAGCATCTCTTCTGGACAGCGTGGATGATTGTGCCCCGACCAAAGGCTGCTGTTGCACAGAGTTGCTAACTATGGGCAGAGTGTTGTCTGACGGTGATATTCGAAGCATATTTTCCACAAGAACACTCTTGAAATAGTCAATTGTCAAGCCACGTGGTGACTGAAACAGCAGCGAGGTGAATTTATCTTTATAACGTGGGTCCAGAAAGGTGGCCAACCAGTAGAGGTCGTTGTGCAATATGTTAACCACTCGTGGGTCTTCTAGCAGACAAGTCAACATGAAGTGAGCCATGTGTCCTAAGCTGCATAGAGTCATGTCTTCAGTGTCCTCAGAACGATGTTCAATACCCATTGTATCGGCAAAGTCTGTCTCCGCCTCCTCCTCTCCAGGCCACCCATGGTGGACAGACACAAAGCTGGGGTTGTGAGTACCATCTGGGTTGACATCGGCACCAACAAAAAATAAATCCTCTTCATCGTCTTGCTCCTGTTCCTCCTCAGGAGCCATAGTTGCCTGGTCATACTGGCTCTGCTGGCTAGGTACTGCGCTGTTTAAATCTGGCTCCATAGCCATCTGCTGGGCTCTCAATGCTTCATTTTTCTGATTAATGAGGGATTCTTTCAGCAGACACAGCATGGGTATAGTGACACTGATGATGGACTGATCACCGCTCACCAGTTTTGTGCAGTAGTCAAAATTATCAAGAACCTCAGATGTGTCAGCGATCCACACCCACTCCATTGTACTAATATGTCGTGGCTGACTGCCGGTCTGACGGGCATGTTGCAACTGATACTCGGATATTGCCCTCTGCTGCTCATTGATCCTCGATAACATATGGAATGTAGAGTTCCATCGTGTCGGCATGTCACAAATGAGTCTGTGGTTGGGCAAATTCAATTGCTTTTGAAGCAATGAAAGTTTTCCAACCGCTGTTGACGAATGACGAAAATGTGCACAAACTCGACGCACCTTCTCCAGTAGGTCACATAGCTCTGGGTATGTACGCAGGAATTTCTGCACTACTAGATTCAGCACGTGAGCCATGCAAGGCACGTGCACAAGGTTTCCGAGCTTTAGTGCAGCCACTAGGTTACGACCATTGTCGCTCACCACGAGACCGGTCTGGAGTTGGAGTGGGGATAGCCACTCATCTGTCTGTTCCTTCAGACCTTTCAACAGCTCTACTGCAGTGTGCGGTGTGTGACCTAAACAGATCAGCTTCAGCAGAGCCTGTTGGCGTCTTGCTGAAGCACTGCAGCAAACCTCCCAACTTGGCCGTGATGTTGAGGGCAATTGAGGATTGGTCGAGGAAGCGGAAGATGGGGTAGTGGACATATAGGATGATGCAGAGACCCTGAATGAGGTTGTGCCAGCTATCCGTGGCGTGGGTAGGATGTTTGATGTAACACTAACATCGTTTGGCACACTCTCCACAACGTTGATCCAATGCGCGGTGAGCGAGATGTACCGGCCCTGTCCTGAACTGCTTGTCCACGTGTCCGTAGTAAGGTGTACTTTCCCGGTTACAGCGTTGGTGAGGGCACGCTTGAGGTTGTTAATGACATGCTCATGTAACGCGGGGACGGCACAACGTGAAAAGTAGTGGCGGATTGGAACCGAGTAGCGTGGTACTGCCACAGCCAAAAGCTCACGGAAAGAGTCTGTACCCACAAGCCTAAACGGCAACATCTCGACTGCTAACAACTTAGCTATCTGGGCATTTATTTTTTTGGCTAATGGGTGGGAAGAGTGGTATTTCTGCTTCCTTTCGTACAGCTGTGTCACTGATAACTGTAACGATGTTGCTGACCGAGAACTGTCTGCACTCGTGTTCAGTCTCTCTGCAACCGCTGCTTGTGATGAGTACATATGAGCTGGACCAGCTTCAGCAACACTTGATTGTGACGGACGTATCTGAGTTACCGTCGCAGTCTTTGGGTCAGATGACACTGTTGTGGAAGGCTGCACTTTTGACCACTGAATAGGGTGCTGACCAGCCATGTGCTTCCGCATACTGCTGGTGCTCTGGTTTCCTTTCCCGTGGCCTCTGCTGAGCCTTGCATGGCAGATGGTACAGATGACCACATTTTCTTGAGAAGGCCCATCTTTAAAAAATTTCCACACAGTGGCTGACCGACCTCTAGGCTTGACTGTACTCCCTGAGGGATTACTGAGGCCCACATTAGAGACATTTTGTCCAACAGTTGACAAATTTTGAGCCACAGTGGACACATTTTGGGCAACAGTGGTGACTCTTTGAGTTCTGGTGGGAGGAGTCGGCCTTGCTGCCTTTGTTGGTGGGACATACACACTTTCTTCCTCCGTGCTGCTCTGCTGGCTCTGCATCGCAACATTCCACGTGGGATCAGTTGTCTCATCATCAACCCCTTCCTCTTCTAAATCTTCCCGATAACAAGATAGATTTTGCTCCCCAGATGACAAGTGTGTCACTGTCTCATCATCATCATCCTCCAACTCCTGAGACGGTCTAAGACTTTGCTGAAAGACACGTTCATGTAGCCGGGGTGTCTCTAAAACTTGTCCATGAATGGACAATTCTTCATCAAGTATCTCATCTACTACGGAGTCTGGCAAACCGGATTCATGTAAAGGATTATATGTACCAAATAAGTCATCTGAGTGACCCATGTCTGTGTCAACATTTTCATGGGGCTGCTGTTGGTCTGAGGAACTGTGAAGAGGTTGTGGATTAGATGACCCAGCATGGTATGTACCAACAGTAGATACAGTGCTCAAGGAACCTTGAGTGCTGCAAGAACCTGTTGTTGAGGTCTTGTCTGCCAGCCAAGACGTTAGATGCTGTTCGTCTTCCGGCCTCAATACTCGTTTACTTTCCTGACGGGGAAAGTTAGACAGGAGGAACGATCGATCAATCCTCGTCTGTCTGCCCGAACTGGTGGATAGTTGGCCACGACTACCAATGCCTGTACCTCGTCCCTGTCCCTTAGCAAGACTTTTTTTGGGATTTGGTTTTTTGTGTGACATTTTGTAATTTCTGGTGGCTTTCTGGGGGCTTGTAAAACAAGTAGCAGGTACTATTTCGTGAAAGGTACACACTAGAGGCTAAGATATTTTTAGAGAGATGGAAGGTACCGTGCGAGCTGCAGGCAGGACACCGTACAGCTACGCACTGGCACAGGAAAAAATTGTTTAGTACGCACAACCAGGCACACTTAGGCTGCGGTGCTGGCTGCGTGCAAGTTTACAAGTACCGTGCGAGCTGCAGGCAGGACACCGTACAGCTACGCACTGGCACAGGAAAAAATTGTTTAGTACGCAGAACCAGGCACACTTAGGCTGCGGTGCTGGCTGCGTGCAAGTTTACAAGTACCGTGCGAGCTGCAGGCAGGACACCGTACAGCTACGCACTGGCACAGGAAAAAATTGTTTAGTACGCAGAACCAGGCACACTTAGGCTGCGGTGCTGGCTGCGTGCAAGTTTACAAGTACCGTGCGAGCTGCAGGCAGGACACCGTACAGCTACGCACTGGCACAGGAAAAAATTGTTTAGTACGCACAACCAGGCACACTTAGGCTGCGGTGCTGGCTGCGTGCAAGTTTACAAGTACCGTGCGAGCTGCAGGCAGGACACCGTACAGCTACGCACTGGCACAGGAAAAAATTGTTTAGTACGCACAACCAGGCACACTTAGGCTGCGGTGCTGGCTGCGTGCAAGTTTACAAGTACCGTGCGAGCTGCAGGCAGGACACCGTACAGCTACGCACTGGCACAGGAAAAAATTGTTTAGTACGCAGAACCAGGCACACTTAGGCTGCGGTGCTGGCTGCGTGCAAGTTTACAAGTACCGTGCGAGCTGCAGGCAGGACACCGTACAGCAACGCACTGGCACAGGAAATTTTTTGTGGAAAAATGGCACCAAAATTATTTGGTAGACTAGTGCCAAAAATAAGAAAAAGCTTAGGATTACAGCTCTGCGGAAAGCTGGGTGAACTAAGCTCTGAGGATGGTGCTGGATTCACTGTAAGGCTGCTCCTATCTCCCTTCCTTACAGTCCTGTACAGCAATCCTCCGTCCTGGTAGTTCTGAAAAGAACTTTTGGGTTATGTGTGAGGAATCTTGACTCCTACACTGCGTCCTGTTAGTTCTGAAAAGAACTTTTGGGTTATATGTGACTCCTACACTGCCTAACTGTCCCTAGATCTGCTCCAAGTCTCCCTGCACTAGGTCAGCTCTTCTCAGCAATGTGCCCAAAATGGCGGGGGCAAGCCTTATATACTGCCTTGCCTGTCATAGATGACATAGGCATCACGATGGACAGCAGCCAATCATAGTCCTGACACAACCAAAGCTGATATGCCATTACTGACTATGATTGGCTATCTTCACAAGTTTTCTGACCTAACACGCAATGCTGACTAGTAACATAAAAGATTCTGGATTCGCGAGTCCCGAATAGAGAATACAGGACTCGGAATCGCAGACTCGCTAGGATTCGGACTCGTAGACTCGCTCAGACTCGCTGCTGTTTGGGGAGATTCAAGCTATATAGCGATGTGATAGAGCGAGTCTAGCGAGTCTAGCGAGTGAGAGAAAGTAAACTATGACAAAACTAAGATTGCCATTCACTTGCATTGGACTCGTTACTGAGCGAGTATTCGCTAAAAGACTCGCCGATTCCCGAGTCCAGCGAGTCCCTTAAGAATCGCCGAGTAACGAGTCCTAGCGAGTAGACTCGCTCATCCCTAGCGTGACCGCCATAAATTTCGGGTTTAGGGCCAGCTGATAATACAAAGCTGGCCCTAACCTCTTTATTACCCAGCGTGCCACTGCCACCAGGGCCGCTGGAAGAGCGGGGTTCAGCGCCAGAGGATGGCGCTTCAATGAACGCGCCATCTTCTGGGGCAGCTGCGGGCTGCAATTTGCAGCGGGTGGTGCCCAGAAAGATTGGGCATCCCTGCGCTGCGGATTCCAGCCCCCAGCTGCTTAGCTGTACCTGGCTAGACATAGAAATTGCGCAGAGCCCCACTCATTTTTTTTTTATTATTTCATGAAATTCATGAAATAATAAAAAAAAAGGGCTCCCCTATATTCTTGTGTCTGGCCAGGTAAAAATAGGCACCTGGGGGTTGGGGGCAGCCCGTCGCTGCCTGCTGGATCCAGCTGGTTCCAGAAATACGGCGAAGCCCATGTAATTTTTTTTCTGAAAAATCAATAAAACAATCCTAAAAAAGGGACTGCATCTTTATTAACCCCTCGCCCATGGTCCAGGGGTTAATAAAGATGCAGTCCCTTTTATTTACATTGTTTTATGGATTTGTCAGAAAAAAATTTCACGTGGGCTTCGCCGTATTTCTGGAACCAGCCGGATCCAGCAGGCAGCGACGGGCTGCCCCCAACCCCCAGGTGCCTATTTGTACCTGGCCAGACACAAGAATATAGGGGAGCCATTTTTTTTTATTATTTCATGACTTTCATGAAATAATTAAAAAAAAATGCGTGGGTCTCCGCGCAATTTCTATGTCTAGCCAGGTACAGCTAAGCAGCTGGGGGCTGGAATCCGCAGCGCAGGGAAGCCCAAGCTTTCTGGGCACCCCCCGCTGCAAATTGCAGCCCGCAGCCGCCCCAGAAGATGGCGCGTTCTTTGAAGCGCCATCCTCTGGCGCTGAACCCCACTCTTCCAGCGGCCCTGGTGGCGGTGGCACGCTGGGTAATAAAGAGGTTAGGGCCAGCTTTGTATTATTAGCTGCCCTAAGCCCGAAATTTATGGCGGTCATGCCAATATTAGACATGACCGCCATGAATTTCTATTAAATTGTTTTAAAAAAAAAACACAACACAGAGAAAATTTTTTATTAGAAATAAAAAAGAACCCATTAGGGACTCCATCTTTAATTAAAAAAATCCTCTTCCGTCCGACGCAGTCCAATACTCGATGTCCTCTCTGCTACATCCCCTGTGCATAGATATAGATGTCTATGCACAGGGAATGAGCAGACTGAGTACAATCTCAGCACTGCTACATCATCTCTGTGAGCAGGCGGGCTCTAGGACCCTGGAGCTGTGGCAGCCTGCACAGAGAAGACAGCTGGACTCGGCTCGCAATGTAACAGCAGTTACTTTGCGAGTTTCCCTGCTATCACTGGCACAGTAGCCGAGTCTAATGCAAGACAATGGCAATCCTAGTTTTGTCAGCGTTTGCCATTGATTTGCATTGGACTCGTGCGAGTAAAAGCTGGGAAACTCGCAGAGTACCGAGTCCTGCGAGTCCCTTACTACTCGCCGAGTAACGAGTCCTAGCGAGTAGATTCGCATATCCCTAATGCACATGGATCAGTTGTCCTGGTCTCTTGGCAGAGAAACATCCACAAAGCAAGATGTTGCCATCCCCATGTTTCACAATATGTAGAAACAAATAGAGCAGCACTGCCCAGTGGGTGCAAATCAGCTCAGCTGTCTTTCCAGCACATGTATATACTTGAAAAAATGCTGCAGCACTCCGTCATTAGATGTATCCTTATGCCTTTATTACGGCCACAGGTACCATAGGGCAAGTCAGCCTGTGATTGCTGAATGAAGGGCGCATGTGCCCGATACGTTGCCCTATGGTACCTGTGGCCGTAATAAAGGCATAAGGATACATGTTTCACAGTAGGTATGGTATTCTTTGGATGCAACTCAGCATTCTTACTCCTCCAACATAACAAGATGTGTTTTTACCATATAATTCTACCTTGGTTTCATCTGACCATATAACATTCTCCCAGTATTCTTCTGGATCATCAAGTGCTCTCTAGCAAACTTCAGACAGTTCCGGACTTGTAATGGTTTAAGCGGGGGTACACCTCTGGCACTGCAGGATCTGAGTCCCTGGTGGCGTAGCATGTTACTGATTGTAGCCTGTGTAATGTTGGTTCGGTCCCAGCTCTCTGTAGGTCATTCACGAGATCCCATTGTGTGATTCTGGGACTTTTGGTCACTGTTCTTGAGATCATTTTGACCCCACGGTGTGAGATCATGCATGGAACTCCAGATCGATGGAGATTATCAGTGGTCTTGTATGTCTTCCATTTTCTAATTATTGCTCCCACAGTTGATTTCTTCTCACCAAGCTGCTTGCTTATTGCAGGTTCAGTCTTCCCAGCCTAGTGCAGGGCTACAATTTTGTTTCTAGTGTCCCTTGACAGCTCTTTGCTCTTCACCATAGTGGAGTTTGAATTGTGACTGCTGAGACTGCGGACAGGTGTCTTTTATACTGATAACAAGCTCAAACAGGTGCCAGTACTACAGGTAGTAAGTGAAGGACAGAGGAGCCTCTTAAAAAAGAAGTTACAAGTCTGTTAAAGCCAGAAATCTTGCATGTTTATAGGTGACCAAATACGTATTTTCCACCAAAATTTGAAAAAAAATTCTTTCCAAATCACACAATGTGATTTTCAGGATATATTTTCTCATTTTCCCTCTCATAGTTGACGTTCACCTATGAAGTTAATTAGAGGTCTCTCTCATCTTTTTTAAGAGGGAGAACTTGTATAATTGGTGGCTGACTAAATACTTTTTTTCCCCACTGTATATGCAGCCTTATATATCTCCATACAGTGTAGCCTCATATCTCTCCATATAGTGCAGACTTAAATCTCTCCATATAGTGCAGCCTCATATAGTGCAGCCTTATATCTCTCCATATAGTTCAGCCTTATATATGCAGCCTCATAACTCTCCATATAGTGCAGCCTCAAATCTCTCCATATAGTGCAGCCTCATATAGTACAGCCTTATATCTCTCCATATAGTGCAGTCTTATATAGATAACCTCAAATATCTCCATATTGTGTAGCCTCTTATAGTGCAGCCTTATATCTCTCCATATAGTGGAGCCTTATATGTGCAGCATCAGTCTTCCATATAGAATAATGCAGCCTCACATCCCTCCATGTAGTATAATTGAGCCTCACAGGCCTCCATATAGTATAATGCAGACTCACATCCCTCCAGATAGTATAATGCAGCCTCACATACCTACATATAGTATAATGCAGCCTCACAACCCTCCATATTGTATAATTCAGCCTCACAACCCTCCATATAATATAATGCTGCCTCAAATACCTCCATATAGTATAATGCATTCTCACAACCCTCCATATATTATAATGCAGTCTCATATCTCTCTGTATAGTGTAATACAACATCGAAACCCTCCATATAGTATAATTCAGCCTTATAACTCTCCATATAGTGCAGCCTCATAACCCTTCATATAGTGCAGCTTTATATATGAAGCCTCATATTTCTCCATACAGTGCTTCTTATAGTGCAGCCTTATATCTCTCCATATGGTGCAGCCTTATATATGCAGCCTCAAATCTCTCCATATAGTGCAGCCTTATATCACTCCATACATCCATTCATCCTCCCTCCTCCCCCCATAATCCTCTGGCCACTGTGCACTCACTTATTAAAAAGATTACATTTGTACCTAGCTCTCCTGGTTCCCCAGCTGCTCTGTTCTCTCTGCAGAATCTGAAGACTCAGGAGGAGGTGGCGGTGCATGCGTGTGTTCCGTTGTGGAACGCATAAAGCAGGAATTGCCGCATACTCCTAGTGTGGAGGAGGCAGCACCAGCCTGCTAAATGAGTTCCACAGTGGAAAGCACATGGAAAGCCAGCTGGTAAGAGGAAGCAAGGGGAGGGGTGGGGGCGGCAGCAGTAGTAAGTAGGAGGCTCCCTTCCCGTACCTGACACATGGGCCCCAAAGCGGCATGTGCCAGAATGTTAAGCAGGAGCTGGAATCAGTGGGCGCTGGGGGCAGCAGGTGGTACGGTCCCCTGTACATCGGCCACGTTGCAGCCACGACCCCTACGACCCCGATTGTTATGCCGCTAATACTATGGATATGTGCATGCCTTTTTATTCCTTTCATAAGTTTAGAATAGAGATTTTTTGCATGTGCACAAGTGTATTATATCAAGAATCATGGGTGTAGTCAACAGTTCCAATGACTTGTAGTCGTGTGCGTACATGCAGTTATTCATTTTATATACGCCTATTCAGAACTTAAGGACGTAGGTGACCAAATGACAGCAAGTATCGTTCGATTGTCGCGGAATCGTTGCTGCGTTGTTAGCGATATCTATACGTTTGACATTTCACTAGCGATCACTGAACGACCTTCAAGTGATCTAGGTCAAGAAGGATCGTTGGTCAGCTCGTTCGACCATTGAAGCGTGTAACGGGGCCTTAAATCGCACTGAGAATCTGTGGTATGACTTGAAAATAGCTATTTACAGATGTTCTCCATCCACTCCTAATGATTTAGAACTATTTTGCAAAAGAAGAATGAAACACTTTAAGCATCTTAGACATACAAAACTGGTAAAGACAAGCCTTAAAATACTTGCAGCAGTAATTGCAGCAAAGAGTGAGGTGAATACAAAGGCATGTCCCAATTTAAAGATATATGTTTTAAAATGTTTAGAAAACCATGTATCATTTCCTTTACACTTTACAAATACTTGCTATATTGTGTCGGTATATAAGATAAAATCCCACTAACAATATTAAATAGTGAGCCTCAATGGGGCAGCGAAGCTGAAGTTTGTATACGAACCTCTGAATTGTAAAGCGCTGCAGAATATGTTGGCGCTATATAAATAAAGATTATTATTATCATCGTCATTATTATTATGTCAGTAATGTTATATGAAATTAATGGTGCTCTCATGAATAAATGAATAAAATAAATATATGAATAAAAATTTTTTTTACATTTATGGTGTAATGTGAAAAACGTGAAAACGTTCATGGGACATTAATACTTTTTCAAGGCCCTGTATACATACCAATGCATTTTAAAAATGTGTTCTCTTGAGAATATTACAAACCAGAACTGTTGTATCATTTGATAATTATCTCATATGTTAATTTCTAAGATGGGTTTAAGATACTTCATCACTAATTAAAAATTTCAGATAAGAAAACACTCAGCATTTCACCCAAACCACTTAATAAATCAGTTATATGCATGGATAATTTACATCTTATTAATATAGAATATTTAAGACTAGAATATTTAAGACTGTCTTATCAACAAGTAATCAAGGAAAATAGTGGGACTATTGCACTTAATTTTCTTTAATAAAACACGAATAGGGTTTGCTGCTACTGAAAAACTTTATGAGCGAAGACAGTTCAGTTTCCTGCTGTTCATGTTTCCATATAACATCTAGGAGGTAAATATTTGAAACAGCACAGACAATAACAGAAAAATATCTCATGTTGAAAACCAAGATGTTTTAGAGAGTTAAGGTACCGTCACACCTTTCAACATCGTTTCTGACGTCGTTCAAAAGTGACGTCAGGAACGATGTTGAAACGACATCGTTGTTGCATCCTGGCGTATAAAGGCATGATTCAACAGCGATAGTTGTTCAAGTAGGAGTTCACAGGTTTTCCTGCATGCCGGAAAACCTGTCAACTTCAACAACCGGCGGAATCGTTCGGTGTGACACCGCAATAGTGATGTCACGGCCAATCCCGCTTATTAGCTGCATTGCAGCGGATCGCTCGCTGGGTTAATCCCCTGCCCAGCGAGCGATAGTGCCGCCAATATCGCAGCAACGTCACCGGCAACATCTTGCCATGTGACAGCTAGGCTGCGATGTCGGAAGCGAGCACGCACCCGCGGCATCGCATCTCACATCTCAGCCGATGTTGCATGGTATGACGGGACCTTTAGAGATCTAGTATGAGGCCAAGCATTTTTCTCCTAACTTCCAGTCTGATTTATTCCTATAATCTAAGATATTTTCTAATATACTTGCTTTAGAAATTCCCTAACATTCCCTGTCTACACATTTGTCTTATATTCTTCTATTTTCTGGTCTGATGACATTTCATGTGGGTGCCCCAGTGCATGCTGGGATACTAACACAGAAAATGATAGAATCCTGCCCATCTGACTTTCAATAAAAATAATTTTCTTTATTGGAATCACAGATTAAAACAAAGTTTGAACTCTCGGCATCCTAAGGCAGCCGCCCTCGCTTTACGCCTATCAAATACACCTTAATGATGGGCATGCATAAGTACCCTGACATCAAATTTAATTAGCACAAAAAAGATTCCAATCTCATCCTAATATACAGAGTGGGCCATTTATATGGATGCACCTAAGGGTACCTTTATATGCCGCCACCGCGGCGAGAAATATTGACGGTGATATGTCGCCCTGTGACAATCGCCGTCAAAATCTCTCCGAATTGTGGCGTGTAATTGGGGAATTTGGTGGTGATCTGTTGCTTCGCCACGGTCACCTGATTTCAGTGCACTGCTCTGAAATCAGGTGACCGGGATGAGGTGACAGATCGCCGGCAAATTCCTCAATTTACACGCGCAATTGGGAGAGATTTTGACGGAGATTGTCGCAGGGCGACATATGGCCATCAGTATTTCTCGCCACGGTGGCGGCGTGTAAAGGTACCCTAAATAAAATCAGAATGGTTGGTGACATCAAATTCCTGTTTGTGGTATATTAGTATATGGGAGAGGGAAATCTTTTCCAGATGGTTGTTGACCTTGGCAGCCATTTTGAAGTCAGCCATTTTGGATCCAACTTTATTTTTTCAATGGGAAGAGGGTCATGTGACACACCAAACCTAATGAGAATTTCGTAAGGAAAACAATGGTGTGCTTGGTTTTAACATAACGTTATTCTTTCATGAGTTATTTACAGGTTTATGATCACTTAAAAATGTGTTCAAAGTGCTGCCCATTGTGTTGGATTGTCAATGCAACCCTCTTTTCCCACTCTTGACACACTGATAGCAACACCACAAGAAGAAAATCTAGCACAGGCATCCAGTATCCATTGTTAGAGATGCTTCACATGTCGTATCTTCACAGCATAGACAGTTGCCTTCAGATGAGTGATGAGGCAAACCTTTTTGTGAATGGTGAAGTTAACAAACAAAATCACCACTATTGGTCTGAAACTAGCCCACAGTGGATAGATCTCTCCAAGCCTGTGGGAACACAAAAATTGATGGTATGGTGTGGTACCCCAGGTACAAAGATAGTGGGGCCATTCTTCATCAATGGAAACCTCAATGTCACTCTATCTGAATCATGTAGCAATTTCAGATATCCAGTGACATTGAGTTTACCACTGATGAAGAATGGCCCCACTATCTTTGTACCCCATACACCACACCACACCATCAATTTTTGTCTTCCAACAGTCTTGGACAGATCTATTCATTGTGGGTTAGTGTCAAAACTATCAAGTTGTAGGGAAGAAAATGGTGTATCACAATCCGCGCTGCCAGAATCATTCGCTCCGAAAGTAATGCACATGAAGATGGAACTTCAATATAACTCCTTTATTGCCTCCTACGCGTTTCGGTGCCCTCCTGGCACCTTCCTCAGGGATCCCTGAGGAAGGTGCCAGGAGGGCACCGAAACGCGTAGGAGGCAATAAAGGAGTTATATTGAAGTTCCATCTTCAAGTGTATTACTTTCGTAGCGAATGATTCTGGCAGCGCGGATTGTGATACACCATTTTCTTCCCTACAACTTGATATGTCTCCACACTTGAGTGGACGGTGGAAATCCTGCAGCAGCCATCTGGTAATAAGCATTTAATACGCCTTCAAGCCAGTTGTGGGTGACACAATTGTCTCAGGTGAGTGAATCCCCTTTTTCACCACATTTTACTCAGTGCCATAGTGATAGGGCACTATTGCGCCTCTTGTTCCCCCTCCTTCTTTTAAGTGTCAAAACTATAGCGGTGGTTTTGTTTTTTAACTTCACCATTCACAAAAACGTTTGCCTCAGCACTCATCTGAAGGCAGTTGTCTGTGCTGTGAAGACACAAGATGTACAGCATCTGAAACAAAGGATACTGGAAGCCTGCGCCAGCATTTCTTCTGCGGTGTTGCTATCAGTGTGTCAAGAGTGGGAAAAGAGGATTGCATTGACAATCCAACACAATGGGCAGCACTTTGAACACATTTTATAAGTGGTCATAAACATGTAAATAATTAATGAAAGAAGAAATTTATGTTAAAACCAAGCAGACCATTGTTTTAATTATGAAATTCTCAAAACGTTTGCTGTGTCACATGACCCTCTTCCCATTGAAAAAATAAAGTTGGATCCAAAATGGCCAACTTTAAAATTGCTGCCATGGTGACCACCCATCTGGAAAAGATTTCCCCCTCCCATATACTAATGTGCCACAAACAGGAAGTTAGAAGCTTAGGGAAGAGAGGTGTACCACAGTCCGCGCTGCCAAGTTCACTCACATCAAAGAAAACGAGTGGACGATGTCCAGTTCAATCCTTCTTTATTCTCCTACGCGTCAGGGATGAAGGTGCCAGGCAAGGTGCCGAAACGCGTAGGAGAATAAAGAAGGATTGAATTGGACATCGTCCACTCGTTTTCTTTGATGTGAGTGAACTTGTCAGTGCGGACTGTGGTACCCCTCTCTTCCCTAAGCTTCTGGTTTCGTCTTCACATTTGTGAGACCGGTGGAAGTCCAGCAGCAGCCATCAGGATATTTATCCAAATAGGTCTACAAACCAGTTGTGGGTCTCACAACTGGAACAGGTGAGTGTTTCACTTTTCTCACCTTAACACAAGCTAGTGTCTAGTGATAAGGGCACTATTGCGCCTCTTGTCCCCCCCCCCCCCTCTTCTTTTGACAAACAGGAAGTTGATATTTCCAACCATTCCCATTTTATTTAAGTGCATCCATAAAATTTGCCCACTCTGTATAATGACTTAATGTTGTTTGTTATCCACTTCCATCAGGATGGCGCCGAATCCCACAATCCACTGTGCCAACCGGAAGTATGTCAGAAGCCATATTGGGAGTGATGGGTCTTCCAAGATGGCGTTGGCCGTCAAAGCCACGCCGCTTAACATACTCTTGCCACAAACACATTACACTCTCACCGCACTCACACACCTTAGCCCAACACCTCCTGAAGCCTCCTGCTGCCCGACACTACCCGCTACTTGGAGCCCCTTGCTGCTGGATGGCCTGCCACTTGATCATCCCTGCCCTCTCACCCCCACCCAGTCCCCACAGCCCTCTAGTAAACTGTCACCACAGCTCATCCCTGCAGCAAGCACAAAACAAGATGCTCCAGGACCTGTGGTGACATTAAGATCATGGATGGAGTCCCAGATCACATGACCGGGATGTTACTAAAGATCCTTTCCTGATCTGCCCTGCTATGCCCTGCACTGTCCTGCTCACCCGCACTGTGCCTACTTACCCCCCGCTGTGCCCACTGACCCTTGCTATACTTTGCTCACCTCAGCTGTGCTCACTGACCGCACTATGCCCACTAACCCAAGCTGTGTCCACTGACCGTCACTGTGCCCACTTACACCCACTGTGCCCATTGACTCACGCAGTACCTTGCTCACCCCCGCTGTACCCAATGACTCCAGCTGTGCCCTGTTCACCCCCGCTTTGCCCAATGACACCTGCTGAGCTCTGCTCAACCTCACTGTGCACACTGACTCCCACTGTTTCCAAACACCCCTGCTGTGCCATCTGATGTGCCAACAAACACTTGCTGTGCCCACTCACCCCCTCTGTGCCATGTCCACCTCTGCTTTGCCTGGCTCAGCCCTGCTCACTCCCGTTCTGACCCGCTGACCCCACTCTGCCCACTCAACCATGCTCTGCTTGCTCTCCCCCGCAGTATGAGAGTGAGCACCGGAGGGAGGGTAGAAAGCAACCACCATGTGGTAGCAGATCCTTCACAGGGGAAGCACTGAGACCACAGGGGGATGGCAAAGAGACAACATGGGGGAGCCAGAAAGCGACCACAAGGGGGCAGAAGGACAGGACAGATGGGGGCATAGAGCAACCACAGAGGGGGCAGAGAGAAACCTCAGGGGGTGCAGAGAGCAACCACATGGGGGGCCAAGAGACTACACGAGGGTCCAGAGAGCGACTTTACGGGGAACAGAGAGAAAACATGGGGGGGGGGAGAGCAACCACGGGGGGTCGGGCAGAGATATAACACAGGCAGAAAGTGACAACAGCGGAGACAGAGAGACAGCACAGGTTGGGAGCTAGAGAGCATGTACAGGGGGAGACTGGTAGATGACTGTGCACAGGGAAGGAGCGACTGCAAATGGGGGGCAGGATGCACACACAGGATGGTGCCACAGAGCTTGAACACATGGGGGGCACAGTGTACACACAGGAAAGGGGCAGAGAGAGAGCTTGGGAGAGGAGCAGAGAGAACACAAAAGGGCAGAGTAAGCACATGGGAAGGGACAGAGAGAGCACATGAGGAGAGGAAGAGAGCACATGGGGAGGAGCAGAGACAGTGCACAGGGAGGAGCAGAGAGAGCACTTGGGGGAAGGGCAGAGAGAGCACACGGGTAGGGGCAGAGAGCACACAAGGGAGGGGCAGAGAGTACACATGAGGGAGGTGCAGAGAGAATGCATGAGGGGCAAAGAGAGTGCACCATGGGGCAGACATTGAGCACAGGTGTGAGACAACCACTGGCCCCAGCATCACAGAGCCCGCCCCCATCATCACGTCACTGCCCCCCGAAGCAATAGCTTTGGGCTCCAATCTAGTATGTTATAAATTAGCAATCAGGAGATGCTCACAAATTTAACTCAGAATGCTCAGGAGAAAATGGCATAGATAGAAGGCACATTTATATGTTACACTTGGATATGTGTGAACAGGTACTAAAATACAATATAGTAATATCATGATAAAGATTCATAAATATTACAATACATTCACGTACATTTTTAAATGTTATGAAGAAGCATTGCATGTCTATTGGTTCAGAGTGTAATAAACAAATTATTTATCTCTCATTCATTGCTATATCTGTATTAATCGCCAATTCACATGTTCTTATAATATATTTGTTATTTTATTAATTTTCTTTATATCATAAACTGATAAAACCAAAGCAATACACAAATTTACATGATCTAAAAAATATGTAAATGTTTAGCTTTCGGAAAACAACTCATATTAACCCTATACGATGTAAAATAAGGCATTTCAGAATAGAGCCACAACATACCATTACCCAATCATATCATTACATCATTCACTATTAACATACTCTGTAGTCTTTCAAAATATAGTACAGTCAATTCTAACAGGATCATTTATGAGAAACAGACTATAAGATATTCTACAATATTGGTAATCATTAAAAAAAATACAGTAGATCATTACAAAAATGTAAAGCCTTTGGATACCTTGCATTAAGCAACAGTAACCATGAAACTTCCTGGATCAAAAGAGACTGCTTACAATCCCCCCTCTATTTGGTATAAGGACCCTCTCAATACCCTTAATGCGAAGACTATTCATACAGTCCGTGTGCATTAAAGAAATGTTTCAACATCCCTGTTAAAGACTGATGGTTGGAGTAGGTGCCTGGTTTGGGAGCAGTAATATGTGGAGTGTGATTTAAAAACATAGAATCTACTACTGAAACCTTAAGAAAATGAATGTCTGAGCTTATGAATAGTGATAAGTGACATCAGAGAAATGACTATACCGTGGTAAAGGAAATCAGCACCATACTGCAAGCGACAATATTATTATTTATTTATAGAGCACTATTGATTCCATGGTGCAGTACATGAGAAAGGGTTACATACAAACAAGTTAAAAATACAATGACCAAACTAACAGTTACAGACTGATATAGAGGGGAGAGAGGACCCTACCCTTGCAGGCTTACATTATATAGGGAAGTGGGGAGAGAGACAGTAGGTTGGGTCTGCTCTGATGGTGGAGCTCCGGGTCCAACAGTGGTGGAGCGCCAGGCCCAGTGGTAGTGGAGCACCGGGTCCAGTGGTAGTGAGGTGGCATTGTGGACATCACTGATCTCTTCTGGGGCAGCTTATGCATAGTGATAAACTCAGAGCTACTATTGACGTCACTTGTGCAGCAACGCTAATCTCCTTCACTGCCAGTATAGACACTTTCTAATGTCGCTTATTACTCTTCATGAGCTAAGGTTGCATAGTGCACTGCAGAGAGGGGGAATTGGGGGGCTGAAGACCATGCTGTAGGATGACTCTCAGGGACTGAACAATAAAATCCAGTGTCCAGTGCGCCTGAATCCAGTGTCCATAACGTGATACTTTGGTTTCAGGGAGCCAATGACTACAGCCTCTCTCCCTGCTCTGATGTCATTCTGTGTAAGTATCCCAGCCTGCAATGGGCAATCACACAATACTTTATTAAAGCAGATCATAGAAAAAAACACATTTAGAGAAGGAATCGTAAGATGTTTTTAAAGCAAGTATATTAGAAAATATCTTAGATTATAGGAATAAATTAGTTAGGAAGTTAAAAGAGAGAAATGCTTGGCAGTCGGACGAACAGTTAAGTAAAACAAAAGTAAAAAACCATCAAATTGATTGCATAAACAGGTAAAGTGCCATGGAATAAATGGGGCTATAATAAATAATAATAATAATAATAAAAATTGTTTTGAAATTTTTTTTGCAACATGCTAAATTGTCATGGGTTTTTGGTGTTTTTTTGTCGTAGGGTGAGCGCACAGCATCTGATACGAGAGCATCAGATGTGATATGAAAATTACACTTGGTTCACACTCTGCTGTGAGCGTGTACTCTGATATGAATATCAGTTCGCAGGAGTAGAGAAAAAGGAAAGAATAATCTCTATCTTTTCCATTGTTTGTTTCTGCATATATTGCACTGTATTTGGATAAAATCTGAGTGCAGTCCAATGTTTCACATGCACTCATAGACTTTAATGGGTGCGTATGATCCAATTTTATGGGGGCTCTTACAGCATGCTGCGATTACTTCTCTTGCAAAATCAGCATGAGAAAAAAATCACAGATCTGCTCTGCCTCACTGACTAACATTGGTTTGAGGGTAATGCACAATCTTGTGAGAGCGAGGCCTTAAGCTCAAAATGATTGGAGATAGATCAGGATGTGGAATGATGGATGCCTAATGCAACAGCTCATTTGATTCATTATCCACTGTGGCAGTTTTTATGCAACAAATCTTACGTCAGTCTAAGGCGGCCGTCACACGCTACGATCTCGCTAGCGATATTGTAAGCGATCACGTGCACGCGCGATCGCTTACAATATCGCTCACATCGCTGGTGAGATGTCACACAGACAGACTCACCAGCGATGTGGACCAGCGAGATCGCTGGTAACTATGGTACACATCGGGTTACTAGGTGCCGCGCATCGCTTAGTAACCCGACGTGTACCATAGTTACCATCTCCCAGCATAGGCTCTGCCGCTGGGAGATCGTTCATCGTGGTGTTATACACCACGATGAAGCTGTTTGTAAAATCGTTCATCGCAAGATGTGAGGTCCGGAGCTCAGATCTCGATCTTGCGATTTGAACACTTCTCGCTCTTCGTATCTTGCCATCACACGCAGAGACATCGTTCACGCGATGTTTAATCAGGCGCGTTCAAGCGATATCTTTCAAGATATCGTAGCGTGTGACGGCCGCCTAAGATATTTTTAGTATTGCAAATACTTACTTCAATCTATTATATAATTGCGAATGGGTTTTTTGCCCCTTCTGAGTCCACTCGCACTGCGAGTCGGCGTGGTCATGTGGATACGCCCGAAGCATTGGCCGCGCAGTTCTAAGGCGAGTCGCTATGCCCGCGCAGCGGGCATGGCGAGTCGCCTTAGCAGCGCGAAGCATTGGCCGCGAAGCGGCCATTGCGAGTCAGAGACTCGCTCTTCTAGAATCCCGATGCATGTGCATCGGGCACCCAGCTAGTAAATTATAAAAGAAAATGGGAAGAGAGGAATAGACATGTGAATAATGAAGCATAAACACAATTTAATTTCTACTGTGGCCATTAAAATGTTAAAAATAAAAGTTCAATGCCTGACCAAAATAATCCTTGAGATTGTAATAAAAGTAATCAAGAGTTCCAGATGATTCTGTGTTGAACTTTGAATACATTTTACCCTATGTAAACAGAGGCAATACTGGAGTTCTGTAATTATAATATGAAGTTAAACTCACATATTATTCACTGATCTCAGGGACACCAGTCCAAGAAAACACTGCGAGCAGCCGGCTAAAGCGCTCAACACAGTGAATTCCTAGGCGCATTGCCCCCTGGGAATTATGAATATGCAAATAGAGTCTGTGGAGCCTCGGTTAGGAGTCTCAAACACAGGACTAGCCAGATATCCCTCCAGGGTAGGGCCCAGCCAAGAGGTGGCTCCTTGCAGAGAACACCATAACCACCATGTTAAGTGGCCCTTTTAGTCAATATCCAGCTCTTTTACAAGCTTTACTAACCGAGGCTCAACAGACACTATTTGCATATTCTTGAAGTTACACTGCAATAGCAAGTAAAAGTAAATCTCAATAAATTAGAACATCATCAAAAGATAATTTATTTCAGTAATTCAATACATAAAGTGAAATATTAAACATGTAATATATAGGGTCATTACAAACAGAGTGATCTATTCCAAGTGTTTATTTCTGTAAATGTTGATGAATATGACTTACCGCCAAAGAAAACGCAAAAGTCATTATCTCAGAAAATTTGAATATTGTATAAGGCCAACTGAAAAAAATGATTATTAACTCATAAATGTTGGCCTACTGAAAAGTATGTACAGTAAATGCACTCAATACTTGGTTGGAGATCCTATTGCATAAATGACTGCATCAATGAGGTGTGGCATCAGCCTGTGGCACTATAGAGCTGTTATGGAGGCCCAGGTTGCTTTGATAGCAGCCTTCAGCTCACCTGCATTGTTGGGTCTGGTGTCTGTCATCTTCCGCTTGATAAAACTTCATAGATTTTCTATGGGGTTTAGGTCAGGTGAATTTGCTGGCCAATCAAGTCAATTAAGCACAGTGATACCATGGTTGTTAAACCAGGCATTGGTACATTTGGCAGTGTGGACAGGTACCAAGCCCTGCTAGAAAATGGAATTTCCATCTTCAAAAAGCTTGTCGGCAGAGGGAAGCATGAAGTGCTCTAAAAGTTCCTGGTAGACGGTAGCGCTGACTTAGGTCTTGATAAAACACAGTGGACCGACACCAGCAGATGACGAGGCTCCCCAAACCATCAATTACTGTAGAAACTTCACACTAGGCCTCAAGCAGCTTTGATTTATGTTCCTTACAACTCTTCCTCCAGACTCTGGGACCTTGATTACGAAATGAATTGCAAAATTACTTTAATCTGAAAACAACACCTTGGACCACTGAGCAACAGTCCAGTTCTTTTTCTCCTTGTCCCAGATAAGACGCTTCTTGTGTTGTCTTTTGGTCATAAGTGGTTTGACACAAGGAATGCAACAGTTGTAGACCATGTCCTGGAGACGTCTGTGTGTGGTGGCCCTTGAAGCACTGACTCCAGCAGCAGTTCACTCCTTGTGAATATCCCCAAACTTTTTGAATGGCATTTTCTTAACAATCCTTTCAAGGCTGTGGTTATTTTGGTTGCTTGGGTACCTTTTTTTACCACACTTTCTTACACTCAACTTTCCAATAATAAGCTTGAATACAGCACTGTGTGAACAGCCAGCTTCTTTAGCAAAACCTTTTGTGGCTTACCCTCCTTGTGGAGTATGTCAATGACTACCTTTTGGATATCATATCAAGTCAGCAGTCTTCCCCATTGTGAAACCTACTGATCCAGACTAAGGCTAGGGTCAGAATTGGATATGGACCCCCATTTCCAGCCAGCGCTGAAACCTTACAGCGTTAACAGCATGCGCTGCCTGGAAACAGAGGCCATTAGAAACCCATTGCTTACCTTAGTGGCAGCCGCACACAGAGCTGTATGACGGCCGCTTTTCAAGAGCGCACAGGAAGACGCTGCAGGAGGAAAAGCAGTCACCCAGCAGCTCTGAGTGCAGCTGCTACTAAGGTAAGCAATGGGTTGCTATGGGCCTCTATTTCCAGGCAACACTTGTCGTTAACGCTGTCCGGTTTCAGGGCTAACTAGAAACATGGGTCCATAATCCAGTGTGACCTTAGCCTAAGGGAACAATTTAAATGCTTAGTAAGCCTTTGTAGGTGTTTGTGTTAATTATTCATATTTTGTGAGATAATGATTGTTGAATATTTATTAGCTATAAGCAATAACCATCAACATTAACAGAAATATACAATTGAAATAGGTCACTCTGTTTGTAATGGCTCTATAGTATATGTGTTTCAGTTTTTTTGTATTGAATTCCTAAAATAAATTATCTTATTGGTAATATTCTAATTTATTGAGATGTACCGTATTTTTCGCTTTATAAGACGCACCGGATTATAAGACGCACCCAGATTTTAGAGGTGGAAAATAAGGAAAAGAATATTTGTAGCAAAAAATGACTTTGATCAGACACTCAGGCCCTACGACCAGTCAGTGTTGGCGTCTGTTTCCTTTGGATGCAGGTGCAGCATGTGAGCAAAACCAATGACTTCTGCTCCAGTGTCTGTTGGCGGGGAGACAGATGCCAGCACTGACTGGCCAGAGGGCTGAGTCTCATATCAATGTCACATGGGACATGACTATGCAACTTCTGACAACGTTGGAACTGCTGCAGCATCAGGGGTATGGGTGCATGCACACGATCAGTATACGCAGCCTTTTGTACAAGCATAGTGGATGGGATTTGTAGAAATCCCGTAATCACTATGCTTCATCCGACTGCAGCATTCTGACAGCTGTGGTGTGGGTTGCCGACAGTCCGCTCCTCCTCCGCATGTTCATTTCATGCTGCGGAGTCAGAAGCGGCTCCCATCAGGGACTGCAGGGAGAAGCTGCCCCGCACCCACCACACATGGTGAGTACAGGGCGGCTGCGGTCTCCCTGCCTCCACATGCTGCTTCACTCATGTCCGGAGGAGCCGCGTCCAACACGCAGCTCCTCCCGAATGTGAGCAAATAGCCTTAGTATGGTCTTTATTACTTTTACAAGGGCCAACAAGGTAAATGAGATGGGATTTGTTCATGTAGTAGCAATCCCTTTAAGAACTATCACTCCCAGCATGTACTGTAGATCCTATAGCATGCTTGGAGTTCCAGTTAAGCACAGTATTGGTAGTGTTAACTTTACTTTATTAGTGGTTATGTTACATATACATGTGCACTCACTTTAATGTGTCCTGCTTTGCCCTGTCACCCTGCTGAAATCAAGGAAGTGACCATAGTCTGCAGATCAAGTTCTGATATGATGTCCTGTAAGAGGGAGGGCCAGGGAGGGGGGCTGTACACTGCTGAAATATGATGCCCCAGCCCTGTCTCCTAATTACAAGTTACCACAGAGCTTAACCTGTAGATACAGGGCCAGGGGAGCTGTACACTGCCATTATATGCAGGCTCCAGCCCTGCTCTAATAGACTGAAGCTCCTGAACTGCAGACAGACCTTCCTGGATTTCTGCACTGTGCAGGGCTCAGCAGGACACATTACACTGAGCAGACGGAGTGAGGCACGACACTGTGACAAGGTACCTGTGATAAGGTGCCGATCTCCCTGCTCTGCCCCTGTCTTCATGGCAGTGAATCAGCACAAAGCTCAGTGCTCATTCACTTGCTGCAGCTGCACCCGGCTCCTCCGTTCTCACTATCTGCAGCACACAATATCCCCAGCAGCTGCAGGAGCGACAATGTGTGCCGGCTAAGGAGCTTCTCCTGCTCCCCCTGCTCTCACTCTCTGCGCTGTCTTCAGTGCAGAGAGGTGGGTGGGGACTGGGATCAGTGAAGTGAATATTTAAGTAGTTAATGAGTCGGGGACACGTGGTGCTTCTACCGCCTGGATTCTTTAGCGGGGACCATTCCCTGCCACTTCTGCCCCCACTTCACTGCTGTTCCCCCTACCAAGCAGCTGAGGATGATAGAGTGTTATATTCCTTTTATAAGACGCACCCCCACTTTCCTCCAAAACTTGGAGGGAAAAAAGTGCGTCTTATAAAAGGAAAAATACGGTACTTGTATTACTCAAGGGAGGCAGCAGTTGGAAAAAGCTATTTTTTTAAACTTTTATCCTAGACACACCCTTTCATGAACAAATATAAATACATTTTATTTAAAACTATTATTATTGTAAATGATCAGTTATATTGTATTTATTTTAGATACATAGTAAAAAAAGAATGCACGTAAATGAAATGGAATAATTCGCAGCTACAGGGCAAAGTGCAGTCACTTAAGCTGTTGACAATTACCATGATATATGGATTTCTTTTTGTACAGAATGAACTATACTGGCTTTTAAAAAGTTGTCGAACAATATATTCTATTTTCATAAACTTGCGTCTTGAAATCTATCACTTTTTAGAATTATCACTAAGTAAAATGATTAAGTACTCTGTGCACAAAATTTTTTCCAACTTTTTACTTAAATTAATGTTGACATCCTATCCAAAAGTTGTAGCCTAGGTAAAAATAACACTTTGGAAAAGATATCATGTCAATGTTTTATATATGAACTAGAAAAAGGCTTGATGCGATTGCATCGAGAGTGTGGTGAAATGAATTGTGTGCATCCTTAGATGTGCTAACAGTAAACATGTATGACACTCATTGCGCTTGTGAAAAAAGCATAGTTTTTATTAACATTTGCAAAATAAGGGCAAAGCATCATACTATAAGGTAATAGTGACAGAAAAAGAATGTACATAAGTTTATTGTTCTTAGGTTTTAGATAAATATATTTGACTATGAAATTTAAAAAAAAAGCAATAAGGAAAAAACTGTTTATGTAATAGATATATATGTACATAAAATATATTGTACTAGCTGTGAGCCCGATGCAAATGCATCGGGTGTCTAGAATACTATACTTTGTATGAGGATTACCGCAAGCGCGCCGCAAGTGTAACGACTCGCTGGCGCCGACCAATTAGAAGCGCGGCTCAGGCAGCGACTCGCAATGGCCTCGCGGCCATTGCTTGCGCTACCTGACCGGTAAATCGTTAACTTTGAGGCCGAGCCTCTGGTTCGATTTTCTGCCAGCGACTCGCAATGGCCGCTTCGCGGCCATTGCTCGTACTCAGCCTGCGCGAGCAATGGCCTCGCGGCCATTGCTCGCGCAAGCCAGCGACTCGCATTGCTCGTACTCAGCGTGCGCGAGCAATGGCCTCGCGGCCATTGCTCGCGCAGGCCAGCGACTCGCATTGGCCGGTACGCGGCCAATGCTTCGCCATGCTGACGTCACAGAGTGACATAGCCACGGTCTTTTCGGGGACCGACACGGAAGTGCCTACGGCAATTATATAGTAGATACTGTACATTGCATATGGAGGGGTGAGGAGAGCGGAGGCTGGAGGGGAGGGCAGAGGCTAGAGGGCAGAGCAGAGGCTGGAGGGCAGAGGCTGAAGGGGAGGGCAGAGGCTGGAGGGGAGAGCGGAGGCTGGAAGGGAGAGCAGAGGCTGGAGGGGAGAGCGGAGGCTGGAGGGGATTGGCTGGAGGCTGGAGGGGATTGGATGGAGGCTGGAAAGGAGAGGCTGGAGGGGAAAGGCTGGAGGGGAGAGGCTGGAGGGCAGAGGCTTTAGGGCAGAGGCTGGAGGGGAGAACGGAGGCTGAAGGGCAGAGCGGAGGCTGGAGAGGAGAGCGGAGGCTGGAGGGGAGAGCGGAGGCTGGAGGGGAGAGCGGAGGCTGGAGGGGAGAGGCTGGAGGGGAGAGCGGAGGCTGGAGGGCAGAGGCTGGAGGGGAGAGCGGAGGCTGGAGGGCAGAGGCTGGAGGCTGGAGGGGAGAGCGGAGGCTGGAGGGGAGGGCGGAGGCTCGAGGGGAAGGCGGAGGCTGGAGAGGAGAGCGGAGGCTGAAGGGCAGAGGCTGGAGGGGAGAGCGGAGGCTGGAGGGCAGAGGCTGGAGGCTGGAGGGCAGAGGCTGGAGGGGAGAGCGGAGGCTGGAGGGGAAAGGCTGGAGGGTAGAGCGAAAGCTGGAGGGCAGAGGCTGGAGGGGAGAGCGGAGGCTGGAGGGCAGAGGCTGGAAGGAGAGCGGAGGCTGGAGGGGAGAGCGGAGGCTGGAGGGCAGAGGCTGGAGGGCAGAGGCTGGAGGGCAGAGGCTGTAGGGGAGAGCGGAGGCTGGAGGGGAGAGGCTAAAGGGGAGAGCGGAGGTTGGAGGGCAGAGGCTGGAGGGGAGGGCTGGAGGGCAGAGGCTGGAGGGGAGAGGGGAGGCTGGAGGGGAAAGGCTGGAGGGGAGAGCGGATGCTGGAGGGCAGAGGCTGGAGGCTGGAGGGCAGAGGCTGGAGGGGAGAGCGGAGGCTGGAGGGGAGAGCGGAGGCTGGAGGGGAAAGCGGAGGCTGGAGAGCAGAGCGGAGGCTGGAGGGCAGAGCGGAGGCTGGAGGGCAGAGCGGAGGCTGGAGGGAGAGCGGAGGCTGGAAGGGAGAGTGGAGGCTAGAGGGGAGAGCGGAGGCTGGAAAGGAGAGCGGAGGCTGGAGGGCAGAGCAGAGGCTGGAGGGGAGAGGCTGGAGGGCAGAGGCTGGAGGGCAGAGGCTGGATGGCAGAGGCTGGAGGGGAGAGCGGAGGTTGGAGGGCAGAGGCTGGAGGGGAGAGGCTGGAGGGCAGAGGCTGGAGGGGAGAGCGGAGGCTGGAGGGGAAAGGCTGGAGGGGAGAGCGGAGGCTGGAGGGCAGAGGCTGGAGGGCAGAGGCTGGAGGGGAGAGGCTGGAGGGGAGAGGGGAGAGCGGAGGCTGGAGGAGAGGGCAGAGGCTGGAGGGTAGAGCGGAGGCTGGAAGGGAGAGCAGAGGCTGGAGGGGAGAGCGGAGGCTGGAGGGGATTGGCTGGAGGCTGGAAAGGAGAGGCTGGAGGGGAAAGGCTGGAGGGGAGAGGCTGGAGGGCAGAGGCTTTAGGGCAGAGGCTGGAGGGGAGAACGGAGGCTGGAGAGGAGAGCGGAGGCTGGAGGGAGGAGCGGAGGCTGGAGGGAGAGAGCGGAGGCTGGAAGGCAGGTCGGAGGCTGGAAGGCAGAGCGGAGGCTGGAAGGCAGAGCAGAGGCTGGAGGGCAGAGCAGAGGCTGGAGGGCAGAGCGGAGGCTGGAGAGGAGAGCGGAGGCTGGAGGGGGAGAGAGCGGAGGCTGGAGGGGAGAGCGGAGGCTGGAGGGGAGAGGCTGGAGGGGAGAGCGGAGGCTGGAGGGCAGAGCGGAGGCTGGAGGGGCAGAGCGGAGGCTGGAGGGCAGAGCGGAGGCTGGAGGGGAGAGCGGAGGCTGGAGGGGATAGGCTGGAGGGGATAGGCTGGAGGGGAGAGCGGAGGCTGGATGGCAGAGGCTGGAGGGCATAAGGGAGGCTGGAGAGGAGAACGGAGGCTGGAGGGGAGGAGCGGAGGCTGGAGGGGAGAGCAGAGGCTGGAGGGGAGAGCAGAGGCTGGAGGGCAGAGCGGAGGCTGGAGGGGAGAGCGGAGGCTGGAGGGCAGAGGCTGGAGGGGGAGAGCGGAGGCTGGAGGGAAGAGGGGAGGCTGGAGGGGAGAGTGGAGGCTGGAGGGGAGAGCAGAGGCTGGAGGGGAGAGGCTGGAGGGGAGAGCGGAGGCTGGAGGGCAGAGGCTGGAGGGCAGATGGGAGAGCGGAGGCTGGAGGGGAGAGCAGAGGCTGGAGGGGAGGCTGGAGGGAGAGCAGAGGCTGGAGGGCAGAGGCTGGAGGGGAGAGCAGAGGCTGGAGGGAGAGAGCGGAGGCTGGAGGGTGAGAGGCTGGAGGGGAGAGCGGAGGCTGGAGGGCAGAGGCTGGAGGGCAGAGGCTGGAGGGCAGAGGCTGGAGGGGAGAGCGGAGGCTGGAGGGGAGAGCAGAGGCTGGAGGGGAGAGCACAGGCTGGAGGGGAGAGCGGAGGCTGGAGGGGAGAGCGGAGGCTGGAGCGCAGAGGCGTAGCTGGCATGCTCCGGGCCCTGGGGCAAGATTAGCACCCAGGACCCCCATGTGAGGACCGGTGGGGGGTGCTGTCACACAGATGTGAGGGCCGGGGGGAGTGCAGACTCACCGCCACCGGCGTGCGTGTGCTGTAGGAGGAGAAGTTCCGTCCTCCCTCATCTCCGGGCGCACGGCGGGCGGCTGGTGTCAGCACGGGGCCCCCCAAGGGGTGGAGGCAATGGGCCCCTCATGCCGAGATGACAGCGGCGAGGGGTCTGTAGGAGGAGAGGAGGGGCGGGCAGAGCTGCCGGACAGGAAGTTCCGTCCTCCCTCCTCTCCGGGCGCACGGCGGGCGGCTGGTGTCAGCACGGGGCCCCCCAGGGGGTGGAGGCAATGGGCCCCCAGTGGCGGGATGACAGCGGCGAGGGGTCGCAATGCCCGCTACGCGGGCATTGCGACGGCTCGCAATGCCCGCGTAGCGGGCAATGCCTCGCACGGCGTGGTGACATCACAGTGTGACATAGCCACGGCGTGCCGGGGTCCGACAGAAACGTGCTACGGCAATTATATAGTAGATATATACATATACATAAAATATAAATAGAATGAATTACAGTGAAGAATACATACCATATGTTTGTAAACTATATGTAGAGTAGGTGTAACAATGTTAAAGTAGAAATACAAATATATATGAACATGTATGTATGTTGCAATGTGTGTATCTATATGAAGTAGATCCACAGAAGGAGATATGGGGAACAGCCGCCCACCCTTCTCTATAGGTGATCACAAAAAACCTACCCAAATAAAAGACAACTAAGTGTCTCAGCATCTTTGACAGAATATTATCAAAAAATGGTTTCCATCATCAACTATGTATCAGTTGATGATACATATCTGTCCTGTGATGATGTTAACTAATAGTATATCTAGATATATATGGAGAAACACAGAGTTTACTAATAGAATTAATAATATGTCCTTAACCCCTTCATGACCTTGCCATTTTTTGCAATTCTGACCAGTGTCCCTTTATGAGGTTATAACTCGGGAACGCTTCAACGGATCCTAGCGATTCTGAGATTGTTTTTTGTGACATATTGGGCTTCATGTTAGTATTAAATTTAGGTCGATAATTTTTGCGTTTATTTGTGAAAAAATCAAAAATATTGCAAAAATTTTGAAAATTTTGCAATTTTCAAATTTTGAATTTTTCTTCTGGTAAACCAGAGAGTTATGTGACACAAAATAGTTATGAAATAATATTTCCCACATGTCTACTTTACATCAGCACAATTTTGGAAAAAAAAAAAAATTTTGTTAGGAAGTTATAAGGGTTCAAATTTCATGAGCAATTTTTCATTTTTCCACCAAAATTTACAAAACCATTTTTTTTAGTGACCACATCACATTTGATGTCCCTTTGAGGGGTTTACATGACAGAAAACACCCAAAAGTGACACCATTCCAAAAACTGCACCCCTCAAGCTACTCAAAACTACATTCAAGAAGATTATTTAACCCTTCAGATGCTTCACAGGAACTAAGCAAATTGGAAACAAAAAAATGGATATTTTAATTTTTCTAACAAAAATGTTCATGTATCCTCAATTTTTTCATTTTCACATGGGCAACAAGATAAAATGGATCCTAAAATTTGTTGGGCAATTTCTCCTGAGTATATCGATACCACATATGTGATCATAAACCACCGTTTGGGCGCACGGCAGGGCTCTGAAGGGAAAGAGAGCAATTTGACTTTTAAAGCTAATTTTCCATTCAAAAAGTGAAATGGCGCTCCTTCACTTCTGAGCCCTGCCGCGCGTCAAAACAGTGGTTTATGACACATAATAGAGGTATCGGTGTACTCAGGAGAAATTGCTCAACAAATTTTAGGATGAATTTTATCCTGTTACCCATGTGAAAATGAAAGAATTGAGGCTAAAAGAACATTTTTGTGAAAAAAAAGTACTTTTTCCATATTCACAGATCAATTTGTAAAGCATGTGGGGGTTCAATATGCTCACCATCCATCTAGATAAGTTCCCTTGGGGGTCTAGTTTCCAAAATGGGGTCACTTGTGGGGGAGTTCCAAAGTTTAGGCACACAGGGGCTCACCAAACGCGACATGGTGTCCGCTAACAATTTGAATGGAAAATCAGCTCAAATTGTTAGCGGACACCATGTCGCATTTGGAGAGCTCCTGTGTGCCTAAACATTGGGGCTCCCCCACAAGTGACCCCATTTTGGAAACTAGACCCCCCAGGGAACATATCTAGATGCATAGTGAGCCCTTTGAACCCCCAGGTGCTTCACAAATTGATCCGTACAAATTAAAAAAGAAAATTTGTGTGAAAAAAAAGTATTTTTACCTTATTACGGATCAGTTTGTGAAGCACCTGGGGATTCAAAGTGCTCACTATGCATCTAGATAGGTTCCTTGGGGGGTCTAGTTTCCAAAATGGGGTCACTTGTGGGGGAGCTCCAAAGTTTAGGCACACAGGGGCTCACCATACGCGACATGGTGTCCGCTAACAATTTGAATGGAAAATCAGCTCAAATTGTTAGCAGACACCATGTCGCATTTGGAGAGCTCCTGTGTGCCTAAACATTGGGGCTCCCCCACAAGTGACCCCATTTTGGAAACTAGACCCCCCAGGGAACATATCTAGATGCATAGTGAGCCCTTTGAACTCCCAGGTGCTTCACAAATTGATCCGTACAAATTAAAAAAGAAAATTTGTGTGAAAAAAAAGTATTTTTACCTTATTACGGATCAGTTTGTGAAGCACCTGGGGATTCAAAGTGCTCACTATGCATCTAGATAGGTTCCTTGGGGGGTCTAGTTTCCAAAATGGGGTCACTTGTGGGGGAGCTCTAATGTTTAGGCACACAGGGGCTCTCCATACACAACCTGGTGTTTGCCAACAATTGGAATTGTTAGCGGACACCAGGTCGCGTATGGAGAGCCCCTGTGTGCCTAAACATTTGAGCTCCCCCACAAGTGACCCCAGTTTGGAAACTAGACCCCCCAGGGAACATATCTAGATGCATAGTTAGCACTTTGAACCCCCAGGTGCTTCACAAATTGATCCGTACAAATTAAAAAAGAAAATTTGTGTGAAAAAAAAGTATTTTTACCTTATTATGGCTCAGTTTGTGAAGCACCTGGGGATTCAATGTGCTCACTATGCATTTAGATAGGTTCCTTGGGGGGTCTAGTTTCCAAAATGGGGTCACTTGTGGGGGAGCTCCAATGTTTAGGCACACAGGGGCTCTCCATACGCAACCTGGTGTTTGCCAACAATTGGAATTGTTAGCGGACACCAGGTCGCGTATGGAGAGCCCCTGTGTGCCTAAACATTTGAGATCCCCCACAAGTGACCCCATTTTGGAAACTAGACCCCCAGGGAACATATCTAGATGCACAGTGAGCACTTTGAACCCCCATGTGCTTCACAAATTGAGACGTATAAATGAAAAAACATACTAGTCTAGTAGTTACAATTCGCAGCATAGGGGACCCAATACATTTGGGTCTCTCCATGCTGAGGATTCCAGCCCCTAGCTGCCAAGTTGTAACTGGCTGGCAACCAAAAATACGGCAAAGCTCCATGTCATTTTATTTGTAGAATTTTTTTTAAAAAAATGACATGGGGCTCTGCCATATTTTTGGTCCAGCCAGGTACAACTTGGCAGCTACGGACTGCCACCAGCCCCCAGCTGCCTCATTGTACCTGGCTGGAACCAAAAATACAGCGAAGCCTATTTTTTTTTTTATTTCTAGAATTATTTCTAGAAAAAAAATGACATGGGGCTCCGCCATATTTTTGGTCCAGCCAGGTACAACTTGACAGCTACGGACTGCCACCAGCCCCCAGCTGCCTCGTCATACCTGGCTGGAACCAAAAATACAGCGAAGCCCTTTTTTTTTTTTTAATTTCTAGAACTAATTCTAGAAAAAAAATTACGTGGGGCTCCGCCATGTTTTTGGTCCAGCCAGGTACAACTAGGCAGCTGGGGGATGGAATCCTCAGCATAGAGAGGCCCAAGCGTTCTGGGCCCCCCCTGGTGCGAATTGCAGCCCGCAGCCACCCCAGAAAATGGCGCATTCATTGAAGCACCATTTTCTGGCGCTGTACCCACGCTCTTCTAGTTGCCCTGGTGCCAGTGGCTAACTGGGTAATAAAGGGGTTAATGCCAGCTTTTTATTGGCAGCCGGCACTAAGCCCGAGATTCATAATATAGGGCCAATGTTAGACCCGCCATTAGGAATCTCTAGTACGGTAAATAGTCAATAAATACACACAGAGAAAAATCTTTTTATTTGAAAAAAAAACACAGACACAATTCGGACTCCATCTTTATTATAAAAAGATCCGACGTAGTCCACAACGAAGGTCCCACGACGCCCGATCGCTCCGACGTAGTCCATAATGAAGGTCCCACGACGTTCGATTGTCTCCGACGTAGTCCACAACGAAGGTCCCACGCCGCTCGATCGCCTTTGCTTTCAGATCGCTACTCTGGAGCCCAATCCGCCAGCATGGTGATCGAGCTGCAGAAAGTGATATGACACCCCGGGCGCAGTGACCCACTATGTGCATCACTGCGCCTGGGCTGCCAGATCGCTTTCCGCAGCTCGATCCCCATGCAGGGGGATCGAGCTGCGGAAAGCGATCTGGCAGCACAGGCGCATTGACACACTATGTGCATCACTGCGTCCGGGCTGTCAGATTGCTTTCTGCAGCTCGATCCCCCTGCATGGGGATCGAGTTGCGGAAAGCGATCTGGCAGCCCAGGCGCATGTGATGCACATAGTGGGTCACTGCGCCCGGGGTGTCAGATCACTTTCTGCAGCTCAATGCCCATGCAGGGAGATCGGGCTGTAGAGCAGCGATCAAAGAGCAAGGGCGCAGAGACCCACTATGTGCATCAGTGCGCCCGGGCTGTCAGATTGCTTTCTGCAGCTGGATCCCCAGGATCCAGCTGCAGAAAGTGATCTGACAGCTCCAGCACAGTGATCACATAATGGTCACTGTGGATCACTGTGCTGGAGCTGTCAGATCATTTCCTGCAGCTAGATCCTCAGGATCCAGCTGTAGAAAGTGATCTGACAGATCCAGCACAGTGATCCACAGTGATCACATAATGGTCACTGTGGATCACTGTGCTGGAGCTGTCAGATCACTTCCTGCAGCTAGATCCTCAGGATCCAGCTGTAGAAAGTGATCTGACAGATCCAGCACAGTGATCCACAGTGATCACATAATGGTCACTGTGGATCACTGTGCTGGAGCTGTCAGATCACTTCCTGCAGCTAGATCCTCAGGATCTAGCTGTAGAAAGTGATCTGGCAGCTCCAGCACAGAGCTGTCAGATCCGGAGGCGGTGAAGAGGAGGAGGAGCGGGACGCAGTGGAGACAGAGCGGCCGCCGAAGGGGTGAGTGGGAGAGGCGATCGCCGCTCCGGTGATCGGGGGGGGGCAGGAAGGGGGAAGAGGGGGGTGACAGGAGAAGTAGGGGGGCACTTAGGATTAAGCGGGGGCAGGCAGGAGGAAGCAAGAGCAGGCAGGAGGAGGCGGGCGGCAGGAAGAGGAAGCGGGCGGCAGGGACAGGAAGCAGGCGGCAGGAAAAGGAAGCGGGGGGGTAAGAAAGATGAAGAGAGGGCAGGAAAGAGAGGTGGGGGCAGGGGGACAGTTAGAGGATGACAGGGGAGAAGATTGGAGGGTAGGGATAGCAGCGGCAGACAGGGAAGCATTACAGGCGCGGTGATTTTCACTTTCACTTTTGAGTGCCAATCACCGCGCCTGTAGCCGAGGGGGTGGGGGTGGGGGCAAATCGACCCCCCCTGGGGTGTTGTACAACTCCCCATGTACCTGCAGGCCGAGTGACAGGTCAGTGACACCCTCACTCGACCTGCAGGAGCCTGATCATTCCATGGCCCAGGGGGTGGGCCAAGGGTCTGGAAGGGGTTAATGTAATGTATCAGGTCTATGTGTACTATGTAATATGTACATAAAGACATGTAAGGTTTATAGTAATACTACTAAATGAGTATTGATGTTATATGATACTATGTGTATATTAGTGGTAAAAATGAAGAGGAACTTTACTGTAAAACATTTTTATAAACATCATTTATAGTGAAGACTTTATCACTACCATGCAACAACTTTCCTTGTAATGGTGTATCTAATACTTTGACTTTGACATAAGAGCGTTGTTTCACTCGTGAGAAAGCAACATACAGCTGTCCATGGCCAAACACTGGTTGAGGTAGATAAATCCCAACACGATTGAGGGTCTGTCCTTGTGCCTTGTTAATTGTCATAGTGAAAGTTGGCTTAACCTGCCTAGCGGTAGTCCGAGTGTGACTCGGGGTTAACTTTTACTACCAGAAGCGGTTACCCCGAGTCACACTCGGGTTTACCCGCGGCTGGTGCTGTCAGAGCAGCACCGCCGCCACTGCTCCCTACTGTAAGCTGCCCCTCCTCCCGCTGCTGAGGACCGGCGGGGAGCACCGCCGCCCGCCCCTGCTCCCCGTGCTGTGCCGGCGGGGGAGCACCGCCACCTGCTCCTGCTCCCGGTGCTGTGGAGGCGGGGAGCACCGCCGCCCGCCCCTGCTCCCCGTGCTGTGCCGGCGGGGGAGCACCGCCACCCGCTCCTGCTCCCGGTGCTGCGGAGGCGGGGAGCACAGCCGCCCGCCCCTGCTCCCCGTGCTGTGCCGGCGGGGGAGCACCGCCACCCGCTCCTGCTCCCGGTGCTGCGGAGGCGGGGAGCACCGCCGCCCGCCCCTGCTCCCCGTGCTGTGTCGGCGGGGAGCACCGCTGCCTGCCCCTGCTCCTGCTGCTGAGGACCGGGGTGCTGTCAGAGCCGGGGGGAGGGGGCTGGGGCATCGGGTCTTACCTGCCAGTTGCCGCCGGCGCCGTGTGAGTGATATGGCACCGCCCCCTTCTCCAGAGCTAGGGCTAGAGTTAGGGCTAGGGTTAGGGCTAGGCTTAGGGTTAGGGCTAGGGTTAGGGCTATTGTTATGGTGCTGTCACACAGCCCGATCTGGCCAGCGATGTCGGAAGCGATGCGCGGGTGCCCTCTCGCTTCCGACATCGCTGGCCAGCTGTCACACAGCATCGCTGCGGTCGGCGACACCGCAGCGATGCGGGCGGTGACATCGCCCGCTGGGCTGGGCTCAGCCCAGCGAGCGATCCGCAGCAAAGCTGCGGCATAGGCTGGATCGCCGCCAACATCGCTCTGGCGATGTCACATGGCGCGATCCAGCCTTATCGCAGGTCGCCGGTTGACAGGTTTACGGTTCCTCCCGTAAACCTGTCAACCTGCGACCGCTCGTTTACACAGCGCGACGTCGCTAGCGACATCGCTGATACGTCACTTTTTCGGCGATGTCGCTAGCGACGTCGCCAGGTGTGACAGCATCATTAGGGTAAGGGGGCGATATTGCTGCACATTCATGTGGAGACGTGGGGGCGTGGCCTATTGCCGGCGTCATCGCCCCTACGTCGCCACATGTAAAGGGGCGATGTTGCCGGTCCCGGCCGGTCGCCTGGTTTCACAGCAGTGCTGTGAAACCTGGCGACCATCATGGGGCGATGTGCACACCGGTAACTGGGCGGCAGTAACCTGTCAGGCGATGGGAGGGTAGAGCCTGGGCTGCAGACGAGAAGAGGGGCGGGAACACCCAAGGAAAGCTGGATGCTTCCCTCAGTTACCCTCCCTCCTCTGTCACAGGGACATCCAGCGATGTCCCCGCTGCGATCGCCGGTGAGAGCTCCTTCGAATGCCTCATATGACTTCCTGGTTCCGTCTCTGTGAGCCGCAGCGGCTCATTGGAGGCGGAACTGGGTGGGAAAAAAAAAAAGTATAACATTTCGGGCAATAAAAGAAATTTGTTATGAAAAAAAATGGTACCGCATTTAGGCTGCTTTCACATCAGCGGTTTTTGTAAATCGCGGCAGATGCGGTGAAAAAAACGAATCTGCCGCGAATACCGCATTACCGCGACACCTGCGGCACAGTTGCCGCAAGCCCCATGGAATGTCTATGGGGGCTTGCGGCAGATGCGGCAAGTGCGGTATCGGCACTTGCAGCAGGTGCGGCTGCAAAAAAACCGCGGCTGACCGCGTTTTTTTTTCGCGGCCGCACCTGCCGCAAGTGCCGATACCGCACTTGCCGCATCTGCCCCACCCTTACCGCAAGCCCCATAGACATTGCATGGGGCTTGCCGCAACTGTGTCGCGGTTATGCGGTAATCGCGGCAGATTGGTTATTTTCACCGCATCTGCCGCGATTTACAAAAAAACGCTAGTGTGAAAGTACCCTTAGTACAAAAATCCTGACATAATCATACCGCCAGGTATAAGATTATTGATTATTGAATAAAATTTTATTATTTATTTAATTATAATTCATGATTTTATGTTTCGAACTTTGTCACATCTGAGAGGTCTACTAGAGTCTTCTTTGATCAGGTAATTACTAAGAATTGCAGGCCGACAGTACATAACACCAAATTTCCATGCCAAAAAATGGTAACGCTTTTAGCACAAAATTCCAGACAAAATCATACCGCCAGGGAGGTTAACAGGAAACTGTCGTCTTCGTAGCTTGAATGGTAATCCAGTTTTAGATGGACACAAATCAATGCGTGGAGTTAAAAACAAGTGTCCTTGGGCTGATCCAGAGATGACCTTTGCCTGAATGATGTTAGGATTTAAGGATGTTAAATTAGGTGAGTTCCTTTTTTTGTATTTAGGTTGCGCAGTAGCATGACAATAGGTCCTTTTTTTAGTTGAAGGCGATGTGGTAGCATGCCAGATGGTGTGAGAGAATGTAACAATTCAATGGAGTACTGTTCTGTTTCATTAGCATCATCAGTATCCACGGAATCATCACTTGTATATGATGCATATTGGCCACTTAATCGGTCCATAATTACAGAATTGAGAAATTCCACATCCTCATTTTTTGGACAGAGTATTACATGTGATGCAGCATACAAAACACTTTCAGTGTCGTTAACATTAATATGAATGTTTGTGCCAAATATATCTGTGACTAAACAGGCAGAAGACAGCATGTCTGGAAGAATTTCAATCACACCCTCTCCAAGATTGTAGTCATTTGAGAGCTGACCATTGCCTAGTTTAAGTAACCAAGTGCTGTGATCTGGATCCCTGGATCTCATGTTGATATATAGCGGGAGTCGTTGGAAGTGTTGCCATAGTTGACAATATTTAACAAAACAATCGACAATTTCAGTTCTGGTGGCATGCATAATAACAGGAAGGCATTGGCGGAAATCTCCTCCAAGAATGAAAACTTTTCCGCCGAAGGGAACGTTATTTTTGTGATCTACATGTATAGTCATAACATCACGTAAAAGTCTATCAATGACACTCAAAGAATGGTTTTGTGCCATAGTACACTCATCAAGTATAAAAAGTGTAGTATTTTTTAACTTGTTGGCAGCGTTCGTGTCCGTTGTAATTCTGGAAACAGATGTTTCATTAATTGGAATAGGAATGCCATACAGAGAATGCATAGTTCGTCCTTCTGGCAGTAAATTTGCAGCTATTCCAGTAGTGGCAGCAGGTGAGACCACATCTCCTTGTCCTCGAACAAAATGTATAAGACCATGGTATAAATATGTTTTTCCACTGCCACCGGGACCATCAATGAAGAAACACTTAGGTGTTGCTGTGTTGTTTTCTAGAGCATCTACAATGGCATTGAAAGCAAAGAGTTGATCAGGATTTAGGTTTTGCTTCATTTAAGTAGCAGTAGCTAATTCATAGGCCTGATCATACTCGTTTTGAGGCAAACGTATGTACGTGGCAGGGTGTGGTAAATTAAAATCTAAGTAAGATTTGCCATGTATTATGAGGATATCGTGAACCTCTTTCATGGTGTAACTTTCGCAGTTAATACAGAGATCACTGTGGGGATGGTATTTGTAACAGTAGTCTTGAAAAAAATGTGGTTTAAATTCAATCCATAAATCAATGGGAGTAGTAGGTGTTGCAAAAATGCAGATGTAAGCAAACATCTCCTGAAGTTGTGTTGGCATGTTCATCACAGTGGCATCTAGTATAGTCTTTCTCCAGACACTATCATCAGTTAATAAACCAAGAGCTAAGGCAGCATCACGAAAGGTGTGATGTATAATTCCATGAACAGATTGAAGGTCCTGAAAGCTTGTAGCTCCTTTCAGATTTAATAAGAGTAAACGTAAATAATAGCGTTCTTGGTCTTTAAGACTGACTGTATACATTCTTCCAATGACAGCATGGCCTCTTTTCTTTCTAGGTTCCCATATGCCATGTTTGAAAATGTAGTGTTCTGGAATGTCTATGTAGTAATATTGATGAGCATTAGGGTCAGTCTTGTTAAGGTTAAAGTATTGAATTTTTTTGTAGTTTTTGTTGAATGTTGTTGATTGCATCATCTTGATGGAAATATAGTGGTTGAGAGTTGGGTAGATGAACTGCAAGGCGAATAATGGCATGTGATTGTTTATGCATGGGAAAAGTGAAGATTCTCCAGACAGCCTCGGATGCACTAACATAGCGTGAATCGACAAAATGGTGAGTTTCATCATGTTGGAGAAGAGTTTGCGCTATTTCAATATTAGCCTTGTCAATTCCTTTATATACATATTTAAATAAATACTTGACACTTTTGATACTGGCACAAATTTCAAACATTAATGTGGCAGTTGTACTTTTTTTTAGCAAATATGGGTTATAAGGGACAACCCATGTATTGTCAATTGTTGTAGAATTATGTAGATATGTAGTCGCACTGTGTCTCCGGTAAAGTGGATAGCCATTACTTTCTTTAAGGGTATATTGTTGGAGTTTTTTAGGAAACCCTTTTGTACATTGTCCATGATCCATACAGGGAGAGTGTGGATTGGCCTCACCACAGGGACCATGAATCATGTGTTTTCGAACAATCTCGTGAAGAAGAGGGTATGTTGACTTGTCAGAGATTTCAGCCCATACAATGTTGTCAATCTCTTGTTCTGTTCGTATTTTAAAATTGTTGTTCAGTATGATTAAATATGTGCATGTGGGAGACCACGTTTTTGAAACTCAATGACATGGAGTATAGCACAGACGTGTCCAAATAAGCCATTGTGAATTTCAGCTAACAGAGAATCAAGTTTAAGTTTAAATACATATGCAACCAAGTCAGGGCGATGTTCCACACGTTGCCACGGTTGTAAATTTTTGGTAATTTCCCTCCACTTTGGATTACATGTCATGGTGACAAAGAGATCGGGGCGACCATATTTAGTGACGATAGCATCTTGGTATCATTGCTGCATATTTCGAGGACTACCTTCAAAAGAGGATGGTAAGAAAACAGTTTTTCCAATAGGGATGCCCTTTTCAATAGATTTGTCAATTAGATGTTCTTGAAGTTAACAATAATCCTCAACCTTTAGATCTTTTTGATGTTGTTTAATGAAATTGAGTCTATTGGCTTCAATTTTGACATAGGCATCTACCCAATATTGTTGTGTGAGTTTGCCTCCATTGAGTAGAAGATTAAAATCCTTTCTAACAGCCAGAAGATAGCTATAATATTGTAGTTGTGTGACCCTTCGTGCACTAAGTCCTTGTTGTTGTAGAGCATCATGCCAGCCTTGTTCTCCATAAGGATAAAATATGGGATACATGAAGGCATCTAAATTACTGTGCAGAATACTAATTCTTTGTGTTTTTGGAGCCAGAGGATTCAGCGGATCTGGTTTCAAATGAATTAGGATATCGCGTTGAAAGGGAGGCTCTCCATCCTGATTTTGAAAGATGACGGTTACCTCACTGACAGCTGGTTGATTGTATCACCTGTGATCTTGATTGCAATCGTGTTTAATAGCCATAGTAATTGTTGGCATAACCGGTCCATTTTGTTGGGCGTTGATAGTTTCTTGTTCTTCGACATCATGGAGCATGCGATAGGCTGCAGTGAAAGGATTAATGTCTTGCAGTAGCTCAGCAATAATGGCCATTAAAGAAGGGTGACATTGGAGATTTTCTTTTGACTGCAGGCGTTGTTGATTGGCGTGGGTGGTATCAAGTATGTAGAGTTGTGCATATCTGGGAGTTTCTTGGTCAGGAGGATGGAGTGTGCCAGTTCGATGATAGATCTGGCCTTGAATGCGAAAGCAGTAAGGACCATAACCTGGAGGTGGTGATACAGTTGCTCCCATTGAGGCAAAACCAAAAGAACTGTTGATTGAGCGAATGTTTTGTAGGAAATTTTTGGAGTATTCATGTTGTCCTGTCATCAACATTGTCAAGACATGGGGATATTTGATAGTTGGTAGAAGTACTTTACCTTTTTGACAGCATTGGGTACATTTTTTATCCTGAGGCATCTCATTAGGAAAATGGAAAGCTAGGCATTGGTCACAGATCTGGTCCATAACCTGACAGAAGTGTTCTTGAATGGTTTGTTCATCGTGTGTAAAAGGTTGTTGTTGTGGTAGTAGTAGTGGTGGAGTAGTAGAAGAGTGAAATGTTGTGGTTGGACGTGAAAAGTAGATGAATCGTGTGTTTTCTAGTGGCAGTAATGTGGGTGTTTGGTGGTGCTGTGAGTAAGGTAGAGTATTATGTAAGAGTAAGACCGAAGTAGGGGTTTGAGAGGTTGAAAGTGTGGTGTTTTGTAGACATGGGGATGTGTGAGCCTGAGGTAGTGGTGTAGTGGTGGCATGTGTAAGTGGAGTGTGTGAGAGTTGTTGGCGTGTAGTATGGGATACTTAGAGTTTGAGGTTAAAAAGTATGTAGGAGTTATGGTCGAGAGTGGGTTGTAACGTGCGAATGAAGCAGAGTGGGTTAGGAGAATTGGAAAGGATGCAAGTGATACGTATTGTCACTGAATAGGCAAGTATAGATCTTGATAGACGTTATTATACAGGAGGTAGTAGTGAGTGAATAGTATCAACAGTGTCCATATAGAGTAGAAGCCTAGCAGAGTATGCAAATAGGCAGTCTTTAAGGAATTAAGTGTAGGGTATTAGGCTGGCTTCACATTTGCGTTTGTGTCTTCATGCCAAACGCAGTGAAAAGCAGGGTCATTTTGATGTGTCCGCAGCGGAGAATGTCCGCCTGAGCAGAGTATACAGGCGGCTGTGTGGGTAGCAGAGTATATATAGGCAGCTCTGTGCGTAGCAAAGTATACAGCCGGCTGCATGGGTAGAAGAGTCTATACAAGCGGCACCGTGGGTAGCAGAGTATACACCCAGCAGCATGGGTAGCAGAGTATATACAGGCAGCACTGTGGGTAGCAGAGTATACAGCCGGCTGCGTGGGTAGCAGAATATATACAGGTGTCTCTGTGGGTCGCAGAGTATACAGCCAGCTGCGTGGGTAGCAGAGTAAACAGCTGGCTGCATGTGCAGGAGAGTATATACAGGCAGCTCTGTGGGTAGCAGAGTATACAGCCAGCTGCGTGGGTATCAGAGTATATACAGGCAGCTCCGTGGGTAGCAGAGTATACAGCCAGCTGCATGGGTAACAGAGTATATACAGGCAGCTCTGTGGGTAGCAGAGTATACAGGCGGCTGCATGGGTAGCAGAGTATATACATGCAGCTCTGTGGGTAGCAGAGTATACAGGCGGCTGCGTGGGTAGCAGAGTCTATACAGGCGGCTCCGTGGGTAGCAGAGTATACAGGCAGCAGCGTGGGTAGCAGAGTATATGCAGGCAGCTCTGTGGGTAGCAGAGTATACAGCCGGCTGCGTGGGTAGCAGAGTATACAGGCAGCTGCGTGGGTAGCAGAGTATATACAGTTAGCTCTGTGGGTAGCAGAATATACAGTCAGCTGCGTGGGTAGCAGAGTATATACAGACAGCTCTGTGGGTAGCAGAGTACACAGCCGGCTGCGTGGGTAGCAAAGTATATACAGGTGTCTCTGTGAGTCGCAGAGTATACAGCCAGCTGCGTGGGTAGCAGAGTATACAGCTGGCTGCGTGGGTAGCTGAGTATATACAGGCAGCTCTGTGGGTCACAGAGTATACAGGCGGCTGCATGCGTAGGAGAGTATATACAGGAAGATCCGTGGGTAGCAGAGTATACAGCCAGCTGCGTGGGTAGCAGAGTATACAGCCGGCTGTGTGGGTAGCAGAGTATATACGGGTGTCTCTGTGGGTCGCAGAGTATACAGGCAGCTGCATGGGTAGCTGAGTATATACAGGTAGCTATTTGGATAGCAGAGTATACAGTTAGCTGCGTGGGTAGCAGAGTATACAGGCAGCAGCGTGGGTAGCAGAGTATATGCAGGCAGCTCTGTGGGTAGCAGAGTATACAGTCAGTTGCGTGGGTAGCAAAGTATATACAGGTGTCTCTGTGGGTCGCAGAGTATACAGGCAGCTGCATGGGTAGCAGAGTATATACAGGTAGCTCTGTGGGTAGCAGAGTATACAGTCAGCTGCGTTGGTAGCAGAGAATAGAGGCAGCTGCGAGGATAGCAGAGTATATAAAGGTAGCTCTGTGGGTAGCAGAGTATACAGCCGGATGCGTGGGCAGCAAAGTATATACAGGTGTCTCTGTGGGTCGCAGAGTATACAGCCAGCTGCGTGGGTAGCAGTGTATACAGCCGGCTGCATGGGTAGCCGAGTATATACAGGTAGCTCTGTGGGTAGCAGAGTATACAGGTGGCTGCGTGTGCAGGAGAGTATATACAGGCAGCTCTGCGGGTAGCAGAGTATACAGCTGGCTGCAGGGGTACCAGAGTATATACAGGCGGCTCCGTTGGTAGCAGAGTATACAGCCAGCTGCGTGGGTATCAGAGTCTATACAGGCAGATCCGTGGGTGGCAGAGTATACAGCCAGCTGCATGAGTAGCAGAGAATATACAGGCAGCTCTGTGGGTAGCAGAGTACACAGGCGGCTGCGTGGCTAGCAGAGTATATACAGGCAGCTCTGTGGGTAGCAGAGTATACAGGCGGCTGCGTGGGTAGCAGAGTATATACAGGCAGCTCTGTGGGTAGCAGAGTATACAGGTGGCTGCATGGGTAGCAGAGTCTATACAGGTGGCTCTGTGGGTAGCAGAGTATACAGGCAGCAGCGTGGGTAGCAGAGTATATACAGGCAGTTCTGTGGGTCAGAGTATACAGCCGGCTGCGTGGGTAGCAGAGTATATACAGATGTCTCTGTGGGTCGCAGAGTATACAGGCAGCTGCGTGGGTAGCAGAGTATATACAGGCAGCTGTGTGAGTAGCAGAGTATACAGCTGGCTGCGTGGGTAGCAGAGTATATACAGGTGTCTCTGTGGGTCGCAGAGTATACAGGAAGCTGCGTGGGTACCAGAGTATATACAGGTAGCCAATGGGGGATGTTTCCACGGCTCGGTGCTCCACTGCTCGGGTCTGTTATGTGGAGGGCAGAGGTGATTGGCTCTGAGCTAGTCTCGCCATAACCACGCCTCCATCCAGCCAGGGTTAGTGGAGCACCGAAGGCGCCGACTTGGACGCGATCCTTAATGCCATAATTAGGAGCGGGGACCGCGGGAGTACCCGTCACTCGTCCCTTTGTGGACCCTGCTGTAAGTGTCTTGTAACCTCTATTTTTAGAGATTGTTTGTTTTAATTGTATTGTCTGTTTGTGCATTTTGTGTTAATAACTGTGATTAAAGTTGGCTGCTTCAAACTTGGAGCTAGCCAGCAGGAAGTGATGCATTAGGTCACATGTATTTAACATGGTGATCTGCTCACTCCAGCATATCCGGACCCGTAGAAGCGACAGCTGTCGCGAAACGGCGTCGTCGTCCGTTGGCCCCCGTGGCCTCCTCCCTGCACCCTGTCCGTTTCTAGAATTGCGGAATAAAGGACCATCTATACTACCTCGGTGAGTGCCGCTTCTTCTTATACCTGATATACAGGTAGCTCTGTGGGTAGCAGAGTATACAGTTAGCTGCGTGGGTAGCAGAGTATATACAGGTAGTTCTGTGGGTAGCAGCTTTGTGGGCGTGATGGCGACCTTAATGGGTGTCCCGGTGGGTGGAGAGGTGATGTGACGTAATGGCTGTCACCACCGACTTGTTCTATGAGAGCTGCGTACTTTCAGAGTGGAGGAGAGAGGGGCGTGTCCTTGCTGTGAGGTAAATTTCGTGAATGCGCATGGGCGGTGACGGATGGTTACTGCGCTCGTGGAGCTGTGAATGGCGACGCCAGTGTGGCTGGCGTGACTGCGGCTCGCGGTGGGTGCTCGTGGGGCTGTGAATGGCGTCGCAACTGTGCCTGGCGTGACTGCAGCTCACGGGTCGACACAACGACACAACCATTGGGGACGTGACTGCGGCTCACGGGTCTGAGTCTGTGAATAGCGACTCGCGAAGGTGCTGCGCGCCATCGCTTGCGACGCACAACATTGGTGATTATATACTGTATATATATAGATAGTGTATGAAAAAGTCTACACAGCCCTGTTTAACCCCTTATTGGTGCACCCAATTTTGACCTTAATAACGAGGCCAAATTTTAGAGATCTGACCAGTGTCACCTTATAAGGTAACTAGATGTTGGCCCGATTCTAACGCATCGGGTATTCTAGAATATGTTTGTAGTTTATTTATGAAGATTTAAGAATAATGCAATGAATATGCAGTATTTTCCGGGTAAAATATGTACATTATCATTAAATGTTATTGTTCGCGCTGTGAGTGGGGGTTAAATTTTGCGCCACTGCCGGTCATCTCCTGGCTGCATCGCCACTGACCTCCGTGCAGCACACTTGGCGACACTCCAGCAATACCTACAGGTCGTATTGTTGTCGGGATCTTTGGAGCATTGCAAAGTGTGACTGAGCAGCCGGGAGATGATTAGCTAGTGCCGGACCTCAGATGTGGGTGGGCAGGCGACGGTGAGCCCCTCAATCACTCCTAGGCCCTGGCATTTGGGCAGGTATGCCGGATGCTGACGCCAGTCCTGCTCCACAGCTCCGCCATTTATATCTATGAGGCTTACCTGCCTGATAATATCGATCAGCAGCTGTCAGATTTATCTTGGCTGGTTAAGCAAAAACAGAGGTGACCCATGTCTTAAATAAATTATTAATTGAAAAAAATTGTTTGGGGACCCCACTATTTTTCCCAACCTGCGCTGATAAAGCAGACAGCTTTGGATTTCTGTTATCAGGCTGGGATGGTCCATGGTAATTGGCCTGTCTCAGACAAAAAATACAACAACCACCCCAAAATTTAGTGCATCAATCAGATGTGCCAAATCTGGTGCTTTACCTAGGTTTTCCCGATTGCCATAAAGCATTGGTAATTGGGGCAATATATGGTGTTGAAATTAGCTTTTATTTTCCAAAATCACAGCTGCCATTAAGGCCTAGATTAATAATGAAGATTTCAAGAGTTAAATGGTTTCAAGATTCAAACTCACTGCTGGACAATTCAGAACTGTCCAGCACTTTGTTTCCATTCTTTTTTGATTGTTTTTGAAGTAGCTTTAAGTAGGTTTAAGATTATTGAATTGCTGTTAGACCAATAACCTAGGAAACAAACCCAGCTTTCTGACCCTGAGCACTACAATTGAATCCACAATCCTCTGGTACTCCTCAGATATCATATTGCCTTGTACACAGTCAAGGCACCCAATGACAGAGGCAGCAAAAGAAATCAAATAATTATTTTAACCTCCACCATATTTGACTGTAGGTACTGTGTTCTTTTCTTCATACATTTTGGCAAAGTGCAGTATAGCTGATCTATGTCTCTGTTTCAGCAGTTGGATCTTCCTGGGATTCCTGCCTTAGCATTTAATTTTATTTCATTCAAATGATAATAAATGGTTTGTGCTGACACAAATATACTATTTGCCTTCCGGACAGCTTGAATTTCTTTGGTAACATCAAGAATATCCTGCATTGGAAACTTTACATTTTTCTCTATGTGGCACCCTGTGCCAGGTCACCACAGATTCCCTTGGGACATGGAAGGATGGTACACAGCAAGCAGACCCCACTAACACACAACACCTTTCACCCCAGACCTGTAGGGGGAGCTCCACTGGTTGCCTTAAGCCAGTTCCCCTTATAAATACGGTTCTGGAGGGGAAAACACCAGAGTGTGCAGTCACTACAGAACTGTGAAGAGCTGAGTGAGCTGAACTGGTACTGGAGCCGTGCTAGGCCCATACCAGCATCCACCTGGGAGAGTGGTAGACCCGCAGAATAGGGGTCACAGGCAGAGGAAAGAGAACGTGTACAAGAAGGGGGCAGAGGAGTCATACCGACTCACCCCAGCAGAGTTCCAGTCACTGGGTCCAAGCTACAGGGACACAGAGAATAGGCCCTGCAGAGAAACCAGCACCACAAAGGGGGTTTAGCTCCCCGGACACCCGAAGCACCACCAAATGAGAGCCCGGAGTCTAGGCCAGACAGAAAGTCCCATAGAAGTGCCCTCAGTGCAGCAAATCCGGGTGTAGAGAGACTCACAGACACAGAGGAGTAACAGTCTGGTCGGGTTTCATGCCTGCCAGACTCAGACAGAATAACAGACACAAGGAGGCCTACAACCCTGCTTGCTGTGGAAAGTCCTGAAGTGTTTACCTCATCTCCGGTCGAGTGTACCCGTGAAGAACACAAGTAAAGGTACCAAAAGACTTTATGTTTGCGTGTCCCTCTTTCCATCTACACCGACCGCGCTACCCTATTCCCTCAACTTCATTAACTGCCCCGGGGAACAACGCTCGTCCTGTAGGGAGCAGTTCCACCTAGCTGCCGCACATCAACCCGGAGGCTAAAGCAGCGCTGGTGCCATCACCGGACCCCTACAGGTGGCGTCATGACAGACATTTTACTATTTTATTGCCATCTCTATCTTTCATCTGCATTCCCCATGGCCCACGGCCTCAGGCACCACTACCCGTGACTACCCCCAGAGACCTACGCCTGAGTGACCACGGGTAAGGGTATTTACCCGAAACGGTGCCGTCGTCACCTCTGCACCCCCTCCCTGCACCCCTTTGTATGCGGCTCCTGGACTAAATAAAAAGAAAAATCCCGCTATATGCCGTTCTGGTGAGTGCCGATGTACTTTCTTCTTTTTGCTTGATTTCCAGTACTGAGACTTTTTCTGGCACCTCAGACGGTCCTGTGTCTCCCCCTCACACGTAATTGAGTTCCCCAGTGGGAACCCCAGTATTAGCTACGGTGGCGCCCCTTTTCATTTCTGCTCTGGACTATAAATACAGTTAGGTCCAAAAATATTGGGTCAGTGACTGAATCTTTGTGATTTGGGCTTTGTATGCCAGTATTTTCTACTTAAAGGGAACCTGTCAGAC
>JARQOC010000006.1:147980094-148052817 GCA_033576535.1 Allobates femoralis
TCACCAGTTTTATACACCTTGATCAACCATTAAACAATAAAGAAAGATGGTGTATGTAAAAAACTGGGAACACTCCATAAGTTAGAAAAATAACAATGCTTTATTTAATGCTATACACAAAGACAACAAAGTGAACACACTTTAAAAACAATTACAATAGGAACAACTATGTGTGTAACATGCTGATGGGTGTAATAACATAATCAGCCCCCTTCACACATTACACTGCAAGGACATGGGACAGCCAAAAGTAGTTGCTATACCCTAGCAGTACAAATTTCAAAAAATGTAAACTAGTTCAATCAAGATGGAACAACAAATTAACATGTGCACTCAGTTCAAAAGATAAATATAAAACAGTACATTATCAGTCCAGGTACATAACCATATACCACATTAAAATGAAAAAAGCACAGAGGTTAGTAACAACGATTAAGAATAACCTAAATAATGAACCAACAATTGTGACAAGAGGAGTTATCCCAGAGCCTCTTTCACTCTAATGGCCCCTTTACACGCAGCTACAGGTGACAGGTTTTCCACAGGTAACTTACTGGCTGCAGTGAAATCATGGAGACATAGTTCTATCTTGGTGCTGTGTACAAATGGAACTATGTCTCCATGATTTCACTGCAGCCAGTAAGTTACCTGTGGAAAACCTGTCACCTGTAGCTGCGTGTAAAGGGGCCACTAGTCTCTAATAAATGACCCATCCTTTCCTTAGGTTCAAGTTGTTTGCTCAAAATACTACATGGTCATGACCCAACGTAAATGTCCATGTGTGAAGGGGAAAAGAGAGACCCCACACGTATCGCCAAGGGTGTTGGCTTCCTCGGGGGTTGTGAGGTTGTCACCAAGTAGTCCCCCTATATACCATCAACATTACAAGCACCTGTGTTAATTGAACTCATCTGTTTACAATGAGGAAGCAGGTGTAAAAACAATTATGAGGCATGTCCTAGCCCGTTGCCGAAAATACCATGCAATGATGTCACCATATCCTTTTTCCTGTAGCTGTTGCACTTTTTTTTCAATTTCACCGCACTTGGAATTGCTTTCCCATTTTCCTGTACAAAAATGGTAAAATAAATGATTGCATCTGAAAGTACAACTTGTCCCGCAGAGAATAAGCCCTCATATGTCTATATTGACAAAAAAATAAAAAAGTTATGGCTCTTGAAGCAGGGGAGCAAAAAAAGAAAACGAAAAATTGCCGGGTGGTGAAGGCGTTAATCCACATGTTCATACCAAATATCCGTCTCACATTGCTATGCCCAAATAGGGTTGCAATATCTATTGATGGCAGGGAGCTATAACAACAGAGTAGTGCGGTCTAAATAGCCCACACCAATCCAAACTCTGCCTGGCCAGGCTTAAAAATTATTATTATAAATTCCGGTCAGCAGACTCATAGACATCTTCAAAAAACAAGGAGAGATGTGGCGAAGGCAAACTCTATTTATTTACCTAACCATCATTTTTACTGATTTATTAATCCTCCGAAAAATATGGTGCAAAATATAAGAAGATATCCATGGTTGGTTCAAGACTCGGGTTCACAGTAAATAAATTGACAATAAACAGGAGCTGAGAGAGAACTCAAACATGGTCATACAAATGTTCTCTAATTTTCATCACCAGTTTGTGTGTATATATACTAGTGTATCTCAATAAATTAAAATATCATCAAAAATCAATGTAATATTGCCATGTTTCAGGGAGTTTCTAGGAGCCCTTAAACATGTTGACTAATAAAGTAATATTATATTCACCCTTTGATGTCTCATTGAATAAGACAGCACAGTTTATAACCCTTCACCCCCTACTTTAATTTTCTGAAATAATGACCTGTGGGTTGTCATTGGTTGTAAACCATAATCATCAACATTAACATAAAAAAACCTTGAAATAGATCACTCTGTTTATAATGACTCTACACTCCCTGACAGAAGTTATGTCGCTTATCCAAGTTATGTAAATAAAGCTTACAACTAGTGATGGGCGAATCCTAAATTACTCGGAATCGCTTGACTTTAGCGAGTCCGAGCCCGGGACTCGCTACTCGTTGCGAGTCTAGCGAGCCCAATGTTAATGAATGGGGAAGCGAGTAATAGCGAGTAGTGTGCGATTTACAAATCACAGATGTGTCTCGGAAGCTTCAGCCTGAAGCAATCCTAGTTTTGCCATTGATTTGCATTGGACTCGTTTACTGTGCAAGTAATCGCTGGGAAACTCGCACGGATAAGAGTTCTGTCTGCTCTGTGTGCTGGCTGCCGCAGCTCCAGGGTCCTAGAGCCCGCCTGCTGCCTGATGTAGCAGAGCTGAGATTGTTCTCAGTCTGCTCATTCCCTGTGCATAGACATCTATATCTATGCACAGGGATAAGCAGAGAGGACATCGCGTTTTGGACTGCGTCGGACGGAAGAGGATTTTTTTAATTAAAGATGGAGTCCCTAATGGCTTTTTTTTTTATTTCTAATAAAAAATTTTCTCTGTGTTGTGTTTTTTTTAAAACAATTTAATAGAAATTCATGGCGGTAGTGTCTAATATTGGCGTGACCGCCATAAATTTCAGGCTTAGGGCCAGCTGATAATGCAAAGCTGGCCCTAACCTCTTTATTACCCAGCGTGCCACCGCCACCAGGGCCGCTGGAAGAGCGGGGTTCAGCGCCAGAGGATGGCGCTTCAATGAACGCGCCATCTTCTGGGGCAGCTGCGGGCTGCAATTTGCAGCTGGGGGTGCCCAGAAAGCTTGGGCATCCCTGCGCTGCGGATTCCAGCCCCCAGCTGCTTAGCTGTACCTGGCTAGACATAGAAATTGCGCGGAGCCCCACGCATTTTTTTAAATTTATTTCATGAAATTCATGAAATAATAAAAAAAAAAGGGCTCCCCTATATTCTTGTGTCTAACCAGGTACAAATAGGCATCTGGGGGTTGGGGGCAGCCCGTCGCTGCCTGCTGGATCCGGCTGGTTCCAGAAATACGGCGAAGCCCATGTAATTTTTTTTCTGAAAAATCAATAAAACAATCCTAAAAAAGGGACTGCATCTTTATTAACCCCTCGCCCATGGTCCAGGGGTTAATAAAGATGCAGTCCCTTTTATTTACATTGTTTTATGGATTTGTCAGAAAAAAAATTTCACGTGGGCTTCGCCGTATTTCTGGAACCAGCCGGATCCAGCAGGCAGCGACGGGCTGCCCCCAACCCCCAGGTGCCTATTTGTACCTGGCCGGACACAAGAATATAGGGGAGCCCTTTTTTTTTATTATTGCCGCAGAGAAGCGGCATGGCACTCCACTCCAACTGCTCGCGACATTGGAAGCCCCAACTCAAAAAAGTAAAGACTTATACTCATCAGTTTGTTGGAAATCAATCCAATCAGCCCATGTAACCCATGTACATGAAATTTAAACAGCTCTCTAGTGGCTCAGAAAAACTGAAGAAGCTTATTTGCTTTGTAAATCATGAGAGGTGCTGAAATACAGAAAATAAAAAGAGAGACCAACAATATAACTATATGGCATCTCAAAAAATGTGTCAGTAATTGGATTCCTAATTGTAGTAGATGACTGAGTGTAATTAGGAAGGTAAAGGCATTTTTATGGAAGGAAAGAAGTTGACAGCAGGCGTAAGTGCAATAGGTGCAGTGGTTACAATTTCTCCCTAAACCTAGTGGGCCCAAAGGTCCCCTTGGCCTCAATAAAATGACCAATACTGTTAAAAACGTGCAATAATTGGGGCCGTCTTTGCAGATTTTGCATTGGGCCCCATGAGCTTCAACTTAAACAACTGGTTGGGAGAACAAGCATTATAGTTGTTATTTTTATTATTGTTTTTATTAAAAAATCAATAATGTTTTAAATTAATTGGAAATAAAATTTCCACACATATTTCAGCAATTATTGTATAATAATTTAAACATTTAACAATTATTCAAAACACAAACCACCTCATGTTCCAACACAATTGATGGGATATATATAGATTGTGCATCAGATGGAATGCATTACTGCCTATCTGCTACTTTAAATATAAAGGAAAACTATGGTTTCATCTTATGCATCAGCCAAGTGAAATACCTTGGTTTGCTTTTATATACTCTTGTCAGAGATTCAATGCTTTGTAGGACAGTTTAAGGTCCCCATCATTGTCACTCTGTCTATCTTATAAAGAAACTATAAAAAGAGAATTCACAAGGTATCAGCAGACCCTCACTAAATTAGATGCTGATCTTTTATGATGATTGCTTCATCTAGTGCCTAAAACAGCCTTTTCTTGACTCCCCCAAGTGTTGACAGAGACAGATTCCTCTGATCATGCCCCCCTTCACAAAGCGTTTATCGGATGAAAGATCAAATGTATTCCGAGGTATGAAAGGTTCACTAAGGCCCAGCCTGGGGAAAGAAGCACAGAGCAATGTCAGGTCGAGAACCTAACTCAAGCATTTCTTCTTTATCGAGGTAGAAATGTTTTCCCTGAACACACCTCTGATATTTCTTAAGAAAACACTTCCATTTAAAGTCACGTTGACATCATGGCAGGGCTTATGTTGGCATCCAAGAGAACATAATTAAAAAATAAAAGGGAAGTGACAGTTGCTTAGTCTAAACTCATTATATCAGTCAAAAAATTAGGAAGACAATAGTGTACTGCAAGAACAACATGCCATATCCTAGCCATGAATCACAAATGCTGTAGTTTGTAATCATTTCAACTTTGAAAGGTTATAACAAAAAATCATAAAGCTCTCACATCAATGTAAAAGTTGTTTTTTTCCCTTAGCTTTGCAGAGAAAGTAAGCAATTTCCTAAAGGGGTCCTCTGTACAGAATGACAAGGAAATGCGTCTTGGTTCCATATTCTTCGAAAACTTTATAAGCAAGTAGATATGTAATGTATGAGCTGTGCATTACTTTAGCTAGGATTATTTCTTGCTTCTCAACATATGATTGGAAAAAAGGTGAGAAGAGGAATACCATTGATAAAAGGACTCTATTCTCGCCTAAAGATCACATTGTAATGAGGGGCACAGCTAATTAGGGTGGATTATCACTGAATAAAAAGAATGAGGGCAAGGAAAGCATTTTAGCTTTTTTCGGTCTAGAATAGGCAGTCAGAACCAAGAACTCATTAAACATAGAGATGGAAAAATAACTACATTTTTGCGGGTTACTTCAGTGCTAAAGCCGTTTGACTAACTTATTTTTCTAACAAGCTCAATGTTCAGTAACAAATAACATACCCTGCTTCATTAAGAGAATTGACAGATTTAAGTGAGAGGGAGGTGATGCAGCAGGAGAGTCAATGTAACTGTACATAAAATCAACCCAGCACTGAAAATGGTCATAGGTTTCACATCAAAATAATTAGAAATCAATCATTGTGAAAGGATAGCCATACAGGCCCTGTGGTGGTGGAATAGACCGACTGCCAGGATTCAGCTCTGCTTGTTGATCCCATCAGTCATCATATGACCATTCATATGAGGTGTCCATACTTTCTGTCAAATGCCCACTATCTTCTTTGTCTTCTCTCAATTAAGCAGGAGCTATTTTTCATTCAACATTGAGCATATTAGGAGAAGATAGTTACCATTGTTAAATAATTATGCAACTTTTCTATCAGTAATTACATGGCATCTACTGAAACTTAAGCTGTGTATAGCAAGAGGCATCAAATTGAATATTTGTGCTGGAGAATGAGTACTATTTGGCATTTGGGTCACAGTTTCCTGGAATAGCTTATTGGAGAAGTGCTTGGAAAGACAATATGGTGCACAATAGGTTCAAATCAGATTAAACATGAGGTGATAATGAAGGAGCACATCTTTTGTGGTTGTGTGAGACACAACCACTATATAAAGTCTGTAACCATGACTGCTGCAGCCAGCAAACATCAAATAAACAGTGGTGAAAGAAATGGTGTATTTGCTGTGCTGTCGAGAAAATCCACTCCAATAGATAAGCAGTATAACTTTAATTCTACTTGTTCCAAGGCTAACACTTGCTCCTTCTTCAGGAAAAGTAATTTCATATCATGACTTTTCCTGAAGAAAGGGCAAGTGTTAGCCTTGGAACAAGTAGAATTAAAATCATCCTGCCTATATACTGGAGTTGAATTACTAGACAGAGCGTCAAATACACCATTTCTTTCACCACTGTTTACAGAAGTAGTTTATTGGGATTGTGGCACCCCAAGGGTTAATGTGCTACAGAAACAGCAACACAGGTTTACTCCCCACACAACACTAGATTAGAAAGTGGGAGGAGCTTAGGTGGCACCTGCAAGAGTGGAAGGAGCTAATGTTGTTTACCTCAGAGCAGGAGTGACAGTTAGTCAGTTTAAGTTTAGTTGAGTCTGGAGCTGAAGGAGAGTCAAGTGGAAGTGGAGGTCCTGAGAGGTCTGAGGAAAGGAGTCAGAGGAACAGAGGAACATAACCGGGACAAAGAGTTACCCCAAACTTAACCCCGGAGAGGTGCTTAGGACGGATACCGGATCCGAGGCTGTGCCTGAGACAGACAGGACAGTAAATACCGGGATAGTGAAGGTCCACCATCTTCACTGTACCATAGCAAAGCAACACGGAGAAGTCAGTGACACAGAGGACTCAGGTTGCCTAGCAGATTGGTACCCGTGAGAGGAGACTGGGCCAGCAGTTCAGCTACAAGCGGCAGCAGGGCCACACACAAAGCGCAGAGGTAGGAAGCCAAAGACCCGGTCAGGGTGGGAGCAACCCGTCCCCGGTACAGACTCCGTGGACAATACTGTGTTATACCATCTGCAAGTAAAGACTTGGAAAACGACAACAAACGTGAATGTGTGTCCTCCTTGTGCTGAAACCCTACTTTCCCTCATAATCTGCCATTGCCTCCACTCTCATCATCTCTACTGCTACCCCTACTATCCTGCAACATCTATAACCACCATCACAGACTTTAACTACCACTGCCCCGGGGAACCCAGTTCTGCCCACAGGAACTATTCCATCCTAGCTGCCAAGACATCATCCCTGGAGGATCTGCAGCAGCGGTGGTCCCCATTTCTGACCACACAATGTGGGTGGCGTCATGACTGACAAATCCCCTGTAAATACACCCCCTTTACTTGTGTGAACCCGGGACACGGTCCGGACCAGGACCACTGTGACATCCCCCAGCAGTACCCCGGTCCGGTACCGAGTAACCCGTCCCAGTGGGCTCCATAACCTGGCCTCACGAACAGGATCTACCGTGCCCGGTATCGGGCATTGTGTGCTGTGATTAATGACCGTTTTGAATCTGCCGCCATTGCTGGGCGCGCGACAAGCTGAATTTTAACTGCGCCACAGAGACTGTAAATTTGAAAATCCGTCATTTTGCAACGCGCGACGAGCGGGAAGAAAAACCGCTCACTGCTCTGACGTCATTCGGAAGGGAAGAGAATCCCTGGTGCGCAGCGGAACCTTTGTTAGACATCCGGACGGAAGCGGAAGACAGGAGGGCGGACCTTAACTTAGGGGGCACAGGATGTCGCAGCCAGCGGTGCCAAGCAGCGGCGGAGCAGCCGACGAGAATCCAGCGCCGGATCAAGGAGCAGCACTCAGCGGTGCTGCGGCGCAAGGAGCAGCACCTATTATGCCGTTCCTGATGCCGTATACTCCGGGGGCAATGTGGCTGCCCCAATACTTCGGTGAGCCTAACACTCTTAATGACTTTATTAGCAAGATAAAAGCTTACTATGTGATATACCCCCTCACTGAAGCCCAACGTGTAGTAATGATTATTGGACAATTAACGGGCAATGCACAGCGGGAGGTCACATCCTGGCTGGAAACAGATAAGGACACTGTAGAGCATCTTATAGCTGGATTGAAAGCAGCATTTGAATCTACTGCTGATACCTGGGCTAAAATGAGGTTCTTTGCATGTCAACAAAAACCTGAAGAGAGTGCCAGAGACTTTGCCTTAAATCTGCAGGAAGCACTCAAAGCACTTAAGCTAGCAGAACCTGCCTTAGCCCCGGGAGCTGACAAAATATTAATTGACCAGTTCATAGAGGGTCTCTTATCCCCGTCCCACAGAGGACAGCTGAGTATGATGATTATTCAGAATCCTAAAATGACATTTGCTGAGTTAAAAGACAGAGCTATTCGTCTGCAGCAGGTAGAGGAGTCCCGGAATCTGCAATCTATACAAGGCCCTTCAGCAACACCTCAGCAACCAATAGCATCAGCAACATCTGCCATGTCAACGACCACTGCTGATCACAGAGAGCCTATCTCTAATGAGGCCCTCAACCACAAGCTAGATGTCCTGACAGACACCGTCATCTCAATGGCCAAGGTCCTCAAGGAGCTGCGAGAGTCAAAGCCTGCACCCAAGATCAAGTTGGCGACCAGCGGAGAGGATGTCCCGTGGATGAGGCCCAGGAGATATCAAGCAACAAGAGGACAACCCAGCAATCGCTATCAGTCGGGTGGACAGTCCATTTGCCGCCGTTGCTAGAAACCAGGTCACTTTGCCCGAGAATGTGCTTTAAACAAGGATTCCCTGGGCAGGCGAGCCGCTCCTCAGGTATGAAAGCTACAGGTCCTTCAGCCTGGTATGACAGATTCGTGGGAGGACAGCCGGTGATCCCTATTGTGCTGAATGGCATTACCTTTAATGCCTTGTTGGATACCGGGTCCCAGATAACATCGATTCCACATGTTCTTTACAAAAGGTACTGGGCTGATTCAGACATTGATAGTGGTCCATCAGACTTTAACATGGAAGTATGGGCTAGTAATGGACAATTAATACCACAGGTTGGGTTTAGAGAAATGACCATTCAGATTGGAAAGGTAGAATTGCAGAACCAGGGTATTATAATCATAGATGTTGACCGGCGAGATCGAGAGCCAGTAATGTTACTAGTAATGAATGTAATTGAAAAATGTTTTTCCGAGGTAATTACTGTTTTGCAGCAGATCGCCGAGACTGCCGGAACCGGACAGCAGAGGCTTTTGCACAAAAATAAAAGCTCTGATGTTAAAGCAACAGGTAGAAATATTACCCATTGTAATACCTCCCAAAACTGAAATGTTGGTCTGGTGTAGAGCCGCAATAGGCATTAAAGGGCGAGACTATCAAGCCCTGGCTGAACCCGTGTACTCAGACAGTAGGCCTACTATACTTACAGCTAGAGGAGTGGTTGAGGTACACGGGGGAAGAGTGCCATTACGCCTACTAAATTGCGGAGAGGATGAGATCACATTACCAAAGTATGCTACCATGGCTAAATTGTACACGGTTGATAATAATGCCATCACAGCCGTCGAGCCCTTGGACCCGTCAAGTCAGGTGGATGACAATGGCTCAAGGGAGAAGCTGGAGGATTGGTGCCAAAAGCAACATGTGGGTACCAGTTCTACACCCTCCCATCAAAAGCATGGAGTATACCGGGTAGTGAAAGAATATGAGCAAATATTCAGCAAACACCCGCACCCGTTAGACTTTGTGCAAATTAAAGGGGTAGAGCATACTATACCCACAGGTAACCATCAGCCTATAAAAGAGAGGTATAGACCATTACCACCCGCTCACTACCAAACCACCAAAGACATGCTCAGAGAAATGAAATCTGCAGGGGTAATAAGAGACAGTTGTAGCCCCTGGGCAGCACCTCTAGTGTTAGTTAAAAAGAAGGGCGGGACCATGAGAATGTGCGTAGATTACCGACAGATTAACCGCATCACACATAAGGACGCATACCCATTACCTAGGATTGAGGAGTCATTAGCTGCATTAAAATCTGCTAACTACTTTTCCACCCTTGATCTGACTAGTGGGTACTGGCAGGTTCCTGTGGCCAAGGCCGACAAGGAGAAGACAGCGTTTACTACGCTGATGGGCCTCAGTGAGTTCAATTGTATGCCGTTCGGACTCTGCAACGCACCCGGGACCTTTCAACGTCTGATGGAAAGCTGCCTAGGACATAAGAACTTGTAAACTGTCCTTCTGTATCTAGATGACGTCATAGTCTACTCCAAGACGTATGAGCAACATCTACAAGACCTGGCAGAAGTATTTAAAGCCTTATCCAAATACGGCATGAAAATCAAGCCATCCAAATGTCACCTTCTCAAACCAAAGGTACTGTACCTGGGACATGTCGTGAGTTCAGAGGGAGTAGCACCGGATCCTGATAAAGTCACAGTGATAAGGGATTGGCCAAGACTTACTAACGTGAAAGAAGTGAGGCAATTCCTGGGCCTGGTAGGCTATTATAGAAGATTTATCAGCGGATTCACGAAGCTAGCGGCTCCCCTGCAAGACATCCTGGTAGGACAATCAAGAAAGTCTACAACCCGTAATCCTCCTTTCCAGTGGAGTGAAGAGAAGGAAGACTCCTTCAACAAGCTGAAATGTGCATTGACGGGAGAAGAGATTCTGGCATATCCTGATTACCAACAACCATTCATTCTATACACGGATGCCAGCAACGTGGGACTGGGAGCAGTGTTGTCGCAGAAGCAAGGAGGCAAAGAGATAGTTATTGCCTTTGCAAGCAGGAAGCTCCGGCCTACAGAAAGAAATCCCAAGAATTACAGCTCCTTCAAGTTAGAACTACTGGCAATAGTTTGGGCTGTAACTGAACGTTTCAAGCACTATTTGGCAGCTGCAGAATTCACCATCTACACGGATAACAACCCTTTGACTCACCTAGAGTCAGCAAAATTAGGTGCGTTGGAGTAGCGATGGATAGCTCGGCTGTCTAACTACAATTTTTGTCATCAAATATAGGGCAGGCCGCAAGAATGGGAACGCAGATGCCTTATCCCGGATGCCACACCTGGAAGACGTGGAAGAGGAACCGGAAGAGTTGGAAGAAATTGAACTACCGGCCTTTCATCGTTCAAAGGTAGACTAGTATCAACCCGGCATCTACCAAAGAGAACAACAGGCAAGTCTCAACCCGTTAGCACACCATGGATGGGCTGACACCCAACATAGTGATTCAGCTGTGAAGCTAGTGAAAGAACTGCTCACACAACAAAGTGTGTACCCTAACCAGAACGCCCCAGCTGAGACCCAACAAGTCTGGAAAGAGAGAGGCAAGTTGTTCTTGTATCAAGGGAAGCTCTGCAGAAGGCACACCAACCCTAAAACACATGAATTGGTCTGGCAGATAATCGTACCCAAGCGAGACATCAAAATGGTCTTAGAAGCCTACCACGACGGTGCAGGTCATTTCGGATGAAAGAAGTTGGAAGTGCTCCTGAGAGGGAGATTCTACTGGGTTGGCATGAGAAAGTCAATTGAAGATTGGTGCAGAAAATGTGGCCCATGCAACCTCAGAAGAAAAGATCAACAGAGAGCCCCACTCCAGTCCATAGTAACCAAGCAACCACTAGAGTTAACTGCATTAGACCATGTCAAGTTGTCACCAAGCCGGTCAGGCTATGTCTATGCCTTAACCATCGTGGACCATTACTCACGCTTCTTAGTGGTGGTACCCGTCAAGGACCTGACAGCGAAGATGGCAGCAAGAGCGTTTCAGACCCATTTCTGTAGACCGCATGTTTACCCGGAACAAGTCCTTGCAGATCAAGGACCAGCTTTTGAATCAGAGATTTTCCAGGAATTCTGCAATACGTACGGCTGTAAGAAGATCCGCACGACAGCGTACCATCCCCAAACAAATGGCTTATGCGAGAAATGGCATGGCATCAACTTTCTGACAGCAGAAAAGGATAATACAAAGTCTTCCTTGCAGGCAGAAAGCAATGTACTACAAATATCAAAAAAATGACCAGCTCCTCTTTGCTGGTCACCACTATGCTTCGCTGTCCCAACAAAGGAGTACGCCTTGTCACTGGCTCTAGAGCATTAATAAATTGGGCAATTTGTGTGTTGATGGTGGGTTTACACACAAGGATATCGTTAACAATATCCCTAGAAAAGTCATGCGTCTGAAATCGTATGAACGATATGTATATATCATTCATGAGTTGTCACCACAAGGATATCATTAACGATGTTAACTTTGGCACCTCTCCAAAGTCGGACAGAAAATGTTCTGTCGAATGTTCAAAAAGCAGAGCAATGCCGGTACAATAATGTGCCAGCGCTTTGATAGCAGCACTGGCACATTATTGTATGCCGAAGTCATTAATAAACTTTTATTTTATAATGCACTTATTTATTTTATATGTAAAGCTGCTCCTGCAGCTCTGTGGTACCTGTCGGCACAGAGCTGCAGGAGCGGGTATATAAACCTGGTGTTTAAGTGGTTAATGTATTGCGCTACTTGGCCCCAGAGAGTGGCCACATTCCCCTAGAGCCATGTAGCCCAAAACATTGGCAGCTTAGGGGTTGAATCATGTATTTAGCAGAAGCCGCACACTGTCGGCTCTTCTAGATACTTTAATTAAAAACCGGCGATTATTAAGCCGGTTTTTAATGGGCTAATAATACTGAGCTACATGGCCACAGAGATTGGCCACAGTCCCCTGGAGCCATGTAGCCCACAACATTGGCAGCTCAGGGGTTAACCTAGCCACTTTGCAGAAGCCGCACAATGTCGGCTCTGCTGCAATCCTGCATTAAAAGCAGGCGGCTCTTGTCATTTGACAGTGCGCCGTGAAAATTTACTAAACAGCTTCCTGAATAGGGAGCTGTCCAGGGTACTAACATTGAATGCGTTCAGCACCCGTCACTCTCTGAGCTGCTGAGCGATTTACCACTAATAGCTATGGCCCGCACACATTGAAACTGCGGTGCGCTGCTCATAGCTATTAGTGGTAAAGCGCTCAGCACCTCGGAGAGTGACGGGTGCAGAACACATTTAACATTAGTACCCTGGCCAGCTCCCTATTCAGGAAGCTGTTTAGTAAATTTTCACGGCGCACTGTCAAATGACAAGAGCCGCCTGCTTTTAATGCAGGATTACAGCAGAGCCGACATTGTGCGGCTTCTGCAAAGTGGCTAGGTTAACCCCTGAACTGCCAATGTTTTGGGCTACATGGCTCCAGGGAGTGTGGTCACTCTCTGGGGCCATGTAACTCAATAAAATTAACCCCTAAACATCGGCTTTATATACCCGCTCCTGCAGCTCTGTGCCGACATGTAGCACAGAGATGCAGAAGTGAATTAACATGTAAAATGACACACGGAAAATGTTTTTAATACACTTTCTAAAATGACAGCGGCAGGAATAGGAGATTTATGTACAACATCGTTCATAAAGGTGTCACACTGAACGTTGTTGCTTCTTGAACTAACGTTAATAGGACGACGATCAGCGATAGATTTGAGGTCAGGATCTCAAATCTTGGATGAACGATCCAACGATCTTTTCAACCTATATCGTTCATTTACACGCAAGGATGCACAATCGATATCTTTGGAACGATCACATATCTGTGACTTTTCATGGATATGGTTCAGGATATCCTAGCGTGTAAACCAACCCTAAGAACCTTGACTTTGTAACATATTTTCTATAGCAGCAATGCAGTTCCAATCTCATATATTTTAGTTTGCATATTATAGCATTTCAGAGTGCAGCTATATTTTTTTTTGTTACATTGAATAGTCAAAATGGCTGACACTTGTTCACACATATTTTATTCTTCTTGGAAGTGCTTTGATATTTGTAGTTCACTCTAGGTGAGGACTTCTGACCTTGGAAGTCATAGTGCCTCATAAGATCATTCTATGTTTAAGGACGCTGTGAGCATCAGAAATACGTCAGAGAGACTTCCTTAACATTTTGTAGACATTGTTAGGTTATGGTAGGTGCCTGTAGATGGTAAAACCAAGAAATTTCAGGCATGGTGAGCCCAAACATATTTTCATATTTGATATTTGTAGTTCCCTCTACATCAGGACTTCTGGCCTTAGAAGTCATAGTGCCTCATATGATCATTGCACACGTCATAATGTTATGATAAGCCATTATCTTAGAGGCTTGATCTCTTAGGATGTGGTACCAGAGAAACTAAGGGTTGCTGGGGCAGGTGAGCAGTGAAGTAAACGCTTCTTAAAATGATTTCATGCAAAATTTATGTCATGTTGTTCTGCACATTGAAGATCAATATATGTATCAGCAACTATTTTTGCAATAATTGCAAATTAACGCTATTCACACTTGGCATCCTTTTTTGGGACATTTACTTTCTTGCAGACAATAATCGGTGCACAGGTGAGGAGTAGATGGAGAACTTAAATTCATTATTTTCTCCATTGTCTTTGTGATGGTGGGTTTACACGCCGCGATATCGGCGTCCAACTCCGACCCAACTCCGACAAAAAGTCACGTGGGTCGCGAGTTGGAGCCGATATCGGGTGCGCGTTGTAGTGTTTTAGCATACAACGCGATGCTGGAACGATGCCAAAACGATATCGGAGTTGAATAGCAGAGCTATTCAACTCTCCGATATCGCAAGGCCATTGTACCAGCATCGCAGCGTGTGACAGCCCAACTACGATGTGCACGCTGACGTCACCCATTCACTCCCATGTTAAATGGTTGTTCCTGGGTTGGTTGGCGTGCACATCGTAGGGACGTTGCATCCCGATATCGCGGCGTGTAAACTGGCGATGCGATGCAGGGAGAAACGTGCACTAAATGCGCGCTCCCGCGTCGTTGCCTCCGATATCGCCGCGATATCGGGACGTGTAACCCCACCATGAGTGTAAATCAAACTGCATTCAGAGGACATCAGAGTGGAGTCTAGTGTTTTGCATGTACCCATAGACAACTAGGTGAGCGGCATCTGATATGCACTTCCAGTCTCAGCATGCAGCGATATATTTCACTATTTAGGACTGCCCCATAGCATGATATTGGAGTGAGTGCTATTTGATAAAACATTAGACATCCATCTGTGTTATATGCTTGTGTTAGGCTGGGGTCACACTTGGCATGAGTTTTTTTAGTGCCTTAAAAAAACGTATCCGTTTCTGCATGCGTTTTTTCATTTCAGCATGCGTTTTTAAGGTGTCTGAAGGCACCCTGCGTTTTTGCATGCGTTTTTAAATCAGCACCCAAAAATAGTGTATGCACTATTTTTTGGTGCTGTTTTAAAAACGCATGCATTTTTTAGAAAACGCATGCGTTTTTTTAACACGGGCCCCTATGGAAAACACATGCGTTTTTGGATGGTACTAAATGGCACTAATGTACCATGCATTTTTGCATGCGTTTTTGATGTCAGCTAATCACATAATTGCAAAAACGCACACAAAAACGCATGGTACTGTCACACATGCGTTTTTGCTATTAAGACATGCGTTTTTGCTATTAGGGCATGCGTTTTTTAACATGGGGGCCTATGGGTGCGTTTTTACATGCTTTTTTAAAATTGCAGGTCTCAAAAAAAGCATGAAAAAAACGCAAGTGTGACCCCAGCCTTAGTGAGCCCTTAGTGTTACACATATCTTTTCAGACAATTAGGGACTTTGAATTAAATATATTTAGCTGCATTCCTTTTTTGGGAGGATAATTGACGCTGCCAAACTTGAATTTTAAACAATTTTTCTCATCTCTACTACTAATGTTTTTCATTCTGAGAATGTAATTTATTTTTCTTACATTTTTCATTAATCATAATTTTTTTAACAGAAGTAATGGAGACCAGTAAAGTGAATCTTTGTCCATAAATGCATAGCTTTCTTGCATGGTACTAATTAAACCCAACTTAGTACAGTACTCAATAAAATTACTTTCACTTACAATAACTGTGAAACAAGACAAGATGCCTTTATTCTTCCAAATCTCTCCCAGCAGCCCTATAACTACTGAGCACACCATTAATGAGTGAGAATGTTCACATGTTCTTACACTCCTCTGCTTCATAAATATGATTGTCAGTGAGGGAGATGTGATAATGTAACAAAGGTTTACAATACTAACGCATACTTTGGGAACTCTAGGAAATGACTTATTTCTGAGCTGATGCTTCCATGCCTTGTGTCAAATCAATTTGTAGACTATTTTATTTTCAGTATTTCAATCTGAAAACACTGTCAAGTGGCAGCAAAATTGTTACTCCCAATAAGATTAAATCATTGGCGGCTTACCCTGCTAATGTAAACTTAAAGGGGTTCTTCGAGCTTTTTGGATAATTTCTGTGTGTATGCAGAATGCAAAATGTTGACAGTTTGTAATATACATCCTGTCAACATTTTGCATTGTCATCCAGATATCAACTATTTGCGTCTGCCAGAGAACGACCAGGGGGCGTGTTTATGTTGGAGTCTGCATGTAAATGCAGAACTGGATGTTACATCCAGACTACTCCAAGCACATCCCCTACCCCAGTCTCACTATGCCCAGCCACCATTAGACTGCTACAGGCCCACCACAGTCCCACCCACCCCCATTGCATACACCTGTCCACTCCAAGACTGACACAACATGCTGAATCAGCAGCTGTGAAGGAGATTCGGCACACTGTCAGTGGAGGAGTGTATTGCTGAATGCAATATCGTGTGTATGCTCACACTGTGGCCCTAAATTATGGTGTGTGCACTCACCTTGTGGCCCTGTATTATGGTGTGTGCGCTTACCCTGTAGCCCTGTATTATGGCGTGTGAGCTCACTCTGTGGCCCTGTTATATGATGTGTGCACTCACCTAGTCCCCTGTGGCCGCTGTTAGTGGAGCCGAGGACTGCAGCCCCGGTCTCTGTGCATAGACATGACCGACTCTACTGCACAGAGAGCTGGTCCTGTCTATACCGCAGCTGCCGGCTCTTTGTGCATAGTGAAACCAATAGTCCTCTCTATCTTCTGCAGCACTGAGCGGGGCATAGAAAGGCGGCAGCTGCGGTATAGAGAGGACTGGTTTCACCGGCCCTGTTGCCCGCTCTGTACTGCAGGAGGCATAGAAAGGAGGAGCATCACCTCTACTATGCACAGAGAGCTGGCAGCTTCAATATAGACAGGACCAGCTCTCTGTGCAGTAGAGCCGGTCATGTCTATGCACAGAGACCTAAGCTGTGGTCCTCGGCTCCACTAACAGCGGCCACAGGGGACTAGGTGAGTGCACACACCATAATAGAGGGCCACAGGGTGAGCGCACAACCTATAATACAGGGCCACAGGGTGAGCGCACACACCATAATACAGGGCCACAGGGTGAGCGCACACACCATATTGCATTCTGCGATCCCCTCCTCCACTGACAGTGTGCTGAATCTCCTGCACAGCTATGGATTCGGCACATTGTGTCAGTGGAGGAGGGGACCTCTGTATGTAATTGGGGTGGGTGGTAACATTAGAGGTTGAGGTGGGCCTGTAGCAGTCTGAGAGTGGTCAGGCATACTGTAGACTGGGGAAGGGGGCATGTTTGGGGCATGTCGGGCATAATGTCCAGTTCTGCATTTAAATGCCGGCTCCAACACAAAATTTGCCTCTTGGTCTTTCCCTGGCAGATGCAACTAGGTGATATCTGGTTGACAATGCAAAATGTGGACAGGATCTATATTATAAACTAAACTGTCAAATTTTGCAGCCTGGATACACATAGAATTTATCTAAAAAGCCCGGATAATCCCTTTAAAATAAGACAGCCTTAATGTCTAGAGTCAAATAAGAGCAAACAAAGTAATAGTTAAACTGTAATTCTTAAGTGAAGATTCACCTGCTCATATACTAAGAACTAGTATGCTGAACATTTTTTTCCAGTTAATTACCATTTCTTTCAGACTATAAGATGCACCTTTCTTCCCCCAGATTGTAGAGGAAAGTGGAGGGTGCGTCCTATGGTCTACATATACAGGGACTATCGGGCTGTGGGGCTGTGCTGGAGTGGGGCAGCCTTGGAGCGGCTGGAGGAGGCTGGCATAGACTGCAGCTGTGGCCCGTGATCACGCGTCCCCACTCATTAGTCTACTGTAATATTCACTGCATCCCTCTCTCCACCTCCCTGTGCTGAAGCTAGCGCTGAGCAGTAATGGGAGGCAGTGTATATTACAGTATACTAAGTGTACTGACCCCCCCCCATCCTGGGTTATTGCAGTCCCCCATCAATGGATATGGCCCCGCTGCCGCATACACTTATAGAGGACCTGTCACCCCCCTGGTGCTATGCTAAGTGAATACAGCACTGAATGCAGCATGCCTGCTGCATCCAGGGAAGGGGTCCCCCATGTCTCTAGCCCTCCTATATTCTGTTAAAAAGACTTTATAAAGTGTACTGATAAGGAGTACGGAGGGTCTTACTCAGTAATGAGCCATTGCTGTTGTATGGTGCCCTTCCCACCTCCAGCCCTCTCTTGTTCAGTCTCCTGTATGTGTCATCGCTGTTGTATGGTGTCCTCCCCACCGCCAGCCCTCTCTTGTTCAGCCTCCTGTGTGTGTCATTGCTGAGGGCTGGAGGCGGGGAGGACACCATACATAGTCCCTCTGGACTCCTTATCTGAACATTTTATAAAGTGTTTTTAACAACTTACAGGGGGGCTAGAAACACGGGGGACCCCTTCCCTGAATGCAGCAGACATGCTGCATTCAGTTACCATAGCACCAGGGAATAAGTCCTCTTTAAAATAATAAATGTTTTAACGTGTCATCACTGCACATCCTGGTCACATGATCAGATGCCCCAGGGACACAGTTGCACAGGGAGAGATGGAGAGTAGTGACGGATAGGTATGTTAAAATGTTTATTATCTTAAGTGTGTGCGGCAGCAGGGAGCCATATCCAGTGATGAGGGCTGTAATAGCCAAGCAGGGGGGCCATACCCAGTGATGGGGGCTGCAATAGCCAAGCAGGGGGCCATATCCAGTGATGGGGCTGCAATAGCCCAGGATGGGGGCCATATCCTGTGATGGGGGGCTACAATAGCCCAGGATGGGGGCCATATCCAGTTATGGGGGGGCTGCAATATCCCAGGATTGGGGGCATATAAAGTGATGGTGGGGTGCAATATCTCAGGATGGGTGTGCAATATCCCAGGCTGGGAGGCCTATATACCAGGACGAGGGCTATATACCAGGATGGGAACTATATATCAGAATGGGAAGCTATATATCAGGATGGGAAGGTATATACCAGGATGGGAAGGTATATACCATGATGGGGGCTACATACCAGGATGGGAGACTATATACCAGGATGTGAGGCTATATACCAGGATGTAAGGCTATATACTAGGTTGGGAGGTTATATATCAGAACGGGGGCTATATCTAGGTTAGGGGACATATATTACCTGGACAGGGCCAGGGATGGAGACAGTACCCCCACAATAGTGTCAGCAGCAGATTACCCCCATAACAGTTAATTAAAACCACATTTTTTGCTTAATTTTTTTCCCCTATTTTCCTCCTCTAAATCCTGGGCGCATCTTGTAGTCCCGTGCATCTTATAGTCTGACAAATAAGGAAATTGCATTCTTACAACAACCATTTACTGCAGTTGTCTTGACTAGGTATTTACCCCATTACAACCAATGACGAGTTTAGCCGTCATGAAAAGATGTCAGTTCCCGCAACATGACGGCTAAACTCATCATGGCTTTGAACTGTCACTGCCTGTAAACAAACAGTGACAGTTCAAATCTAACAGCTGTCAGTGACAGCTAAGGGTCAGGGGCACAGGTGTAAGGACCCTTTTTAGTGGTCCCCACACTCAGAGTGATGTGATCGGTCAGTCAATCTGACTGACCGATCACATCATGATCGCGTAGGGAAATGCTGAATGTGAGCACTTCTCTGCATGATCTCTGCAGGAGCCGGGCTGTCAGCTGTGCCCGACTCCTGCAATCATTCCCGCTGCCCGTCCACTGCTGTGCCCACTCTCCTTCCTCCAATCCCTGCTCTCCGGTCCCCTGCCACCGCTCCCCTCACTCCTCTCCCCGCTTCCTCCTCCCCTCTCTCCTGCCTCCACTCCCAGTCTCCTCCATCCTCTCGCTGCTCTCCTCCCTCCTCTTCTCGCTTCCTCCTCCCCTCTCTCATGGCTCCGCTCCTGGTCTCCTCCATCCTCTCTTCACTCTCCCCCTTCCTCTCCCCGTTTCCTCCTCCTTCCTCTCTCCGCTTCCTCCTCCCCTCTCTCCTTTATCTGCTCTCCAGTCTCCTCCGACCTGTGCCACGCTCACCTCCTCTGTCGGTTCCCTGTTCTCCTCCTCTGTCTGCTCCCTGCTCTCCTCCTCCATCCTGTGCTGCCCGGCCATTCACCGGCTCTGCCCTGCTCCACTCAGCCTCATCCCTGCATGGAGGAGATGAGGCTGAGAGGAGCGATCTGACAGCCTGGGGCAGCGATCACTATGTGATTGCTGCCCCTGTGTTGCCCCCTAAGTGCTATTTAGGGTCTGGGGAGAGTGAGTACAGGGTTACTCCCCTCTCCCCATGGTGATCGGCCCATCAAAATGTAATTGTGATGGGCCAATTACCATGGTAACCAGAGGTTGCCATGGCAAACTAAGATTGCCATGGCGACATCTGGTAACTTGACCCAAGCCTCAGAGATCATGTGATCTCTGGGACTTGGGTCAGGTTACCAGATGTTGCCATGGCAACTTCAGGTTGCCATGGCAACCTCAGGTTGGCATGGCGACATCTGGTAACCTGACCTAAGTCCCAGAGATCACATGATCTCTGAGGCTTGGGTCAGGTTACCAGATGTCGCCATGGCAACCTGAGTTTGCTATGGCGACATCTGGTAACCTTACCCAAGCCTCAGAGATCATGTGATCTCTGGGACTTGGGTCAGGTTACCAGATGTCACCATGGGAACCTGAAGTTGTCATAGCAACCTGAGGTTGCCATGGCGACATCTGGTAACCTGACAGCTGTACTGTATGGCAGATTATTGCCCTACAGTGCAGCATCAGTGTGACCCCCCAGAGACTGCAGCTAATGGACCCTTGATCCTTTGCTGCAGTCTGTGGAGTCGAGTGACTGTCATGGGACCATCGTTGTGGACTACATCGGAGGGCATGGAGGTAATAAAGATGGAGTCAAAATATGTGTTCATGTTTTTTTGTTATAATAAAAGAAAATTTTCAAGGTGTGTTGTATCTTATTTATCTTTGACTTAGAGGTTCCTAATGGCCGGTTCAACATTGGCCTGACATTATGAACCTCGGGCTTAGAGTCAGCTGCCAATACAAAGCTGGTGTTAACCCCATTATTACCCAGTTTGCCACCGGCACCAGGGCAACTGGAAGAGTCTGGGTACAGCGCCAGGAAATGGCACTTCTAATGAATGCGCTATTTCCCGGGGCGGCTGCGGGCTGCAATTTGCAGCGTGGGGGGCCCAGAACGTTTGGGTCTCTCCACGCTGTGGATTCCAGCTCCCAGCTGCCTAGTTGTACCTGGCTGGAAGCTAAAAATATGGCGAAGCCCAAGTAATTTTTTTTTTCAATTATTTCAAGAAATAATTAAAAAAAAGGGCTCTGTTGTATTTTGGTTACCAGCCAGGTACAACTAAGCAGCTGGGGGTGGGTGGCAGTCCGTAGCTGCCTAGTTGTACCCGGCTGGAAACTGAAAATACGGCGGAACCCACTTGTTTTTTTTTAAATTATTTCAAGAATTCCGCTTGGAGCGTCAAATAGCGCTCCTTCCCTTCCGAGTCCTGTCGTGCACCCAAACAGTGGTTTTCCACAACATATGAGGTATCAGTTTACTCAGGAGAAATTGCCCAATAAATTTTAGGATCCCTTTTATTCTGTCGCTAAAAGAACATTTTTCTGAAAAAGAAGTACTTTTTCATTTTTACGGATCAATTTGTGAAGCCCTGGAAGTTCAAAGTGATCACTATGCATTTAAATAAGGGTCTGTCCATATGCAACATGGTGTCCGCTAACAATTGGAATTGTTAGCAGACAACATGTCGCGTATGGAGAGCCAATGTGTGCCTAAACATTGGAGCTCCTCCACAAGTGACCCCATTTTGGAAATTAGCTCCCAGGACACAGTACCTCGAGGTCCGTGTTGTAAATACAGTTCTTCACCAAAAGAGAAAATGTTCTGAGTGAGGATAAATATAGGGCTACCACCCCATCTCCAATGAGGATCAGATCTTTAAAGCCACAAGATTCCCTAGAAGTCAAGCACTCCAATACCGAGAAAAAGACGAGAACCATCGTGTTCCTCTGGTGGTGACCTAAAACCCACAGCTTGAGGTACTAAGGAAAACTGCCAGGAAACTTCATCACATCCTACACAAGGATGACGACTAAAAATAATCTTCAAAGATGCTCCCTTGCTGTGCTACAGGCAGCCTCCCAATTTAAGAAACATCATGGTCCGAAGTTTGATGCCCTCGGATACACCAAAAGGAACTTATCCATGCAATGTGAAGAGCTGCAAAACCTGTGCTCACATAGAGACCAGAGACAGGATACACATCCCCAATACACAGCAGGATTATAAGATTCCTGGGACTTTCACATGCTCCTCTTCCAATGTGGTATATTTAATTATGTGCACCATATGCCCAGTGGGGTCTTTTTATGTTGGGGAGACTGGGCAACGTATAAAAGCAAGGATGAGGTCTCATCGTCACACAATTACACACAAAAAAATCCATTTTCCAGTAGCGGAGCATTTTTCTGGCCAAGGACATAACATTGATAATATGAAGGTTTTAATTTTGAGAGGTAATTTCAAATCCCAAAAGCATCGAAGAGTGTGTGAATCCAAGCTAACTAGAAGTTTCAATTGTATACAGAATGGACTGAACATCGCTGATGGTTTTATGGCTCATTACCACGTCTAAACAATGTTGTTCAAAGACATGGAAATCTTAGACACCAGGCTTTCTTATAAATTAGCGTTCTAAAGACTTCTTGACCACTAGGCCTGCCTGATTGAAGATCCTCTCCAAGGGTGCTTTGTTTATTTTGCCAAACGTCCAGTCCCTGTAATGTTTATTCAGTCAAATGTTCAATCATTTTAGTTGTGTATGCATATATTTTGAGTTTCATTCAATATCTTGTCATACCATGCCTGATGAAGAGACCTGAGTCGTCTCGAAAGCTCGCCTTATAACATCATTTATTTAATTTTTGTTAGCCATTAAAAGGTATCACAACCATAAGATTTTTATCTTGTTTCTCACACTGAGAGCAATCAACATTTTCTCAACTGGCTAACACGGTACCAAACCTTTTTCTTCTAATTTTACCATGCGACACTAGAAAGTGGGAGAAAATTTCAAGTGTACTGAAATTGTAAAATAGTGTAAATTCACAATTTTTGTGGGAGTCTTTTTATTTGCCATGTTCACTATGTGGTAAAACATATCTAGCAATGATTCTCTGATACCACTTTTGGGGTAGATACGAAGTTTTGATAGCCTCTTATTACGTTTTATTACAATGTGCAGCAGCAAAAAAAAAACATACACTAATTCTGGCTTTTTTATTTTTATTTTTTATTGGAAATGAAGTAGAATCTGATTCAAACATGAAAGATTTTTTTCTTTTTTGTTTTTCAATAAAAATTGCAATGCAGAAAAAAATTGCATGGTGAGCGTGACCTAGATGATCTATTGCACTTTTTATAGAAAAATATAAAAGAAAAAAATGTTCCATGTTTGAGCCGGATTCCACTTCATGTTTTACTTTGGGCTGAGGCAGGGCGGCACCCATGCTCCAGGAGGACATGAACAGAGAACAACATGCTGAGCTGGAACTGCTATACATTTCTTTTCTTACAATATTTACTAATCAGATTCATCTATTTTACATTTGATAGATCAGACTTTTACACATGCAGCGATACCACCTATATGTATTTTTTATTATTTTTAATAGTTTTATTTTAATAAGGAAAAAGAGGTGATTTTAACTTTTTATGTTTATTTTATTTCCTATTTTTAAACATAAATTTTCACTTTTTAATTTAGTTTAACCTGCGATCATTTGATCGTGCTATACATAGCAGTGAATTGGAATCATCATGTGTAGTGAAAATCTCGGTCTGCAGCTAAACACTGGCTATCACAGGAAAACTAACTTGACAAGTATGGGGGTCTTTGGAAGACCCACAATTGTTATGGCCACCCATAGACACCACGCCATCACGTCTCAACAGAGTGCAATGATGTGCACCTTGTCTGCGCACAATAAATGCTGCAATCAGAGACTCAAAGTGGCTTTGCCCTGGTTAATAACTATTGGCAGTTTTTTTTCCATCTGCGACATTTAGATGCAGATGATGACTCAATAATTCATTCATCAACCAATGGCAAAAATGTGGGCTCAACACATGAGTCCAGATCAAAGTCAAGGACCCAACTGCAGATATAATTGTACATCATATGTCACGAAGGAGTTACTATCTGTCTCAGCACTGGACTTTCTGCCCCTGTCAAATTGCCTCCCTTTGAAGTAGTCAATGATGGTTTTTCCAAGTAACTTGGAAAAATCCTTTCCATCACCATCCTTTGTGCTTACTGAATCTTCAGCAATCTTTACACTTAGTAACAATGTGTATTTCTAAAGTTTGCGTCACTATTTATTTTAGGTATATGGCCACATTAGCGTTGTGGCCTCTGTCATAGGGGGTCCGCCAAAGACCAGAATTCCCGCAGCGTTAATGCAGCGTTACTGTAGTATAAGGCTGGGGTCACACATAGAAGTCCGTTTTTGGAAGTGATTTTCATCAGCAATCTGTTTTTTATAGGGTGCTTTTTGAGCCTCCTGCACCCCTGAACATTTTTGGACTTAGTCATTTTTTCATTAACAACGCATGTGCATTAACGCATGCGTCAACGCAAGTGCCTATATGTGCCATGCGTTAACGCATGCGTTTCCCCATGTTAAAAAAAACGCATGCGTTTTTTAACTGATGCCAAAAACGTTGCTAGCAAAGTTTTTGGCTCAAAAACGGACAAAGCAATGTTTTGAGGTCCAGAAAAAAACGGACAGGGTGTTTATTACATCCAATCCGTTTTTCTGTCAGTTTTTGGACTTAGAAAAAAAAAAATGACAAAAATGAAGCCAAAAACGGACCAAGGGCTTATGTGTGACCCTAGCCTCTCTCTGCCTTAACACTGCCAACATAGTCCTATTGATAACGGACTCCATTGCGTATGTAAACTGTGGCGCCCCGCAACGAGTGCGTCACAAGAGGGTATTGCAGCCATAAATGCAGCAGCAATATTCTCTGACCCAGCAGTCATTGGGTTAACTTAGAGATCTAAACCCTGCATGCATCACTTAACGTAGAGGGCCAATCCAAGGTCCTGGTGGGCGGAGTGCAAGGGTAGTGTGTAGGAGAAGTACAGACTTTAGTTAGAGAGTCTGAGAGGAGTCTGGAGAGAGACTTGAACTTGAAGTAGGAGCGGGGGCTCTGCACCACTGTGCAGCCCCTGGGCCGTCACCGGCCGGGTGTTAGCACCTGAGGCCTGAACAACCGGGATCGGGCATCACCAACCACGGGTTCCCAAAAGACCCCCGTGCCCAACTCACAGCCCGTTCACTGGTACCGAAGCTGGCAGCAGTTCACCTCTGCTACGCGAACCAGATGCGTGGAGGAGCAGCTTCACAGGAGCACCCCACCACCCGCCAAATTCCAGTCGTCTAACCAGCGGTGTACCCACCGAGGGATCCAAGGCTCCCCAAAACATCCATAACGTATATCTTGGATAGGGATTGAAGCAGCCTCCCCGTACCCGACCTGGTATTCCTGGGCGACAATGGCAAATACTTAGCTAGAATGGAGGAACACTACGGATCTCTGAGGGACACCTATCACTGCTGAGTCCACCCGGTCCACTACCCGTTAACTGTAAGCCATGTACTGCCTGCTGGTTACAGTTAAGACCCGTTACAGAGACTTTCAGTGTCCGTGCTTCCTTATGATTGCATCCGTCCGCACACAAGGTAACCGCAGCTGCCGCACAACATCTTAAGCAGCTCCAGCCTCCGGGGATCACCGCTCAGCCTGTGGGGAGCGTTCCATCTTGCTGCTATCCATCCCCCGGAGGTTCCGCAGCGTCGGTAGGACTTACCGAACTACTCATAGGTGGCGTCACGAATAAATTAACCCCTTTAATCTGTTCCTACAAGACGTCTTCGACTTTTGATCTGCACTTAACTGGGCCTCACTACCGGCAGGCGCGGCCCACCCGTGACAAGGAGGAAGGAGCTACAGCCTGTCTAAACCGGAGTCCCCGGCCACGGTGAGTCAAAACAACGGTATGTAAGTGCCGGAATTTGAAATCTTGCGGTGTTTTGTAGTGCACATAAAAATGCTCCTTTCTTGTGTGCTACTTTCAAACTCCAGCACTTACATGCCAGCGTTTGCATGCGCTATAGAGTCCGTCATCCATAGAACTATATTGGCAGTGTAAAGGCAGTGTTAAACTACGGTAACGCTGCGTTAACGCTGCAGAAATTTGGTTCTTTGGCAGACCCCCCATGACAGAGGCAACAACAATAATATGGCCCTAGCCTTACAATGCTAGCTAATCATCTCTTCAATAAATAAACAACATTTTAATACCCACAATCTGCATCTATTTCTTGGCTCAGACCTGCAGATTAACTATTCTGCTTCAATAAGCATAAAAAATTGTTGTTTAATACTACTGCTGTTCATAGTACTTGGCTGATGCAACCGTGTGTAATCTTTGCAGCTTCATCATTACTGCATGTACTTAACCACTTTTTTGCTAATTGTATACGTCTCTAAAATTGACTATCAGTCTGCGTATAGCTTACAACTTTGCCAATAACTATTGCATTGCTTCAAATCCTGAACTGACTACAGTTTCAATGTATATCTACACTCATAATTCTGTACAACCAAAATTAGGAAAATGGACCCCTTAACACGGAAAAATGCTATAAAATCCGATTACTGAAATATGGATTTTGTTAAATACAAATAAAAGGAAAACAATGGGCTAACAGCCAACATAGTTTATACAAGGAAAATAATAATATGAGGAGTGCTCCAGAGAAGACATACACTACATGTAGAATTATCATGAAACAAGTATACAAAATTTGTTGTACATAACATCTTTTAACGTCGAGGAAAAAGCAAATAATACAGAAACATAGTATAGTAGATGTATAATAAGCAATATACTGTAATAAAACTACTGTTTAAATCTGTATAGTTATAAGTGATGTAAGTATTATAAGTGGGTTGAAGTGCTAGATTACTCATGTTATGGACAGAACACTGTATAGCTAATTACTGTATAGACTAAACTCACTCCCTACAATTGTGGTTTATACTAATAATTCAAAGTACCAATATGCTAAAAAAAAGTACAATATTTTTACTTTCCACTGCAATGATGTACGTTTACCCTAATCTTCTTCAGAGATGTATGGAAAATATGGGTAAAATGGAGGGCTTATAAATAGAGTGAATCTGTGTTTATACTTCCCATAGACCATGTTGTCGACACATGAATGCCGCGACCACCAGAGTTCAAACTCCACATCCTGGATCTGGGCAATGGAACGCACGCCACTCAGAGGAAACCAGAAGTGCATACCAGCATCTCTGAGCATGCGTAGTATCCACAACGCCACACTGCAGGAACAGAAGCCGGTTGCGTCATCACTTCATGTGCACTGTGGAGCCAGATAATAAGGGGACAAATGTATAATGGGCAAATCAGAATAGCAAATGAAATTATTTATATCTATCATATAATCTCCTAATCGTGTCTGTCTGATGACGAAATTGCGCGTCAGCGCCAGGGCGCTCATTGGTGGCCGCCAGAGGTGGCCACCAATGAGCGAGGAGTATGCAAAACAGCCGCGCACATTCAAAATTCGCTCCAAGCTGAAACTCGGCAACAGCGGCGAAGATGCCGGGATACATGCGTCCGGCCGCGGCCATCGTCGGGAGATCAGTGGGATCTCCCGATGGTGGCCGCAGTATGTGTGAGCCAGCCGGGAGATGACCAGCGTCAGCCGGTCATCTCGCAGCTGGTGAGCCACTGACCTCTGTGCAGCAGTAGCTCAGCCGCAGACACCTGACGCACAAAGGTTCATGGCCAGCCAGCCGGGAGATGACCGGCATCAGCCAGTCATCTCCCGGCTGCTCGCAGCGGCAGTGCCCCGCGCGGCATTCAAACCGCATGCTAAGCCGTGGTACTTTTCTGATTGGTCGCCACGGTGACCAATCAGAGGGGTAGCGGGGCTTGGCGCGTCTCTCAATGGTTGCCGCGGCTGACTAATCAGAGGAGCGGCGCGCGTCAAGGCGCCATATGTAAAGTACTTTTAAAATAATGTTAAATATAGCACCATGGCGCGCGCCACTCCTCTGATTGGTCACCGGGTTCAGCGCCCGACCAATCAGAATAGTGGCGCACGCCATGGCGCCATATTCAAAATACACTGTAGTCAGTGTATTTGAAATATGGCGCCATGGCACGCGCCGCTATTCTGATTGGTCGGCGCTGAATGCGGCAACCAATCAGAGACGCGGCATTCAAACCGCGCCACCAATCACAGACGCGGCGCGTGTTTGAACACTGCGCTTCATTCAAATTGCGCGCTGCATCTCTGATTGGTGGCCGCGGCTTGCGGCGACCAATCAGAGACGTGGCATTCAAACTGCGCGCCAAGACTCTCATTGGTCACCGCCAGCCACGGCCATCAATGAGAGACGCGGTATTCAAATTGCGATATTGGTGCGCAATTTAAAGTGCCGCTCATAGTGTGACGCAGTTTACTTCTGTCTATAATATCTGTCAGTCCGTGTGACGCAGTTTACTCCTGTCTATAATATCTGTCAGTCCGTGTGACGCAGTTTACTTCTCTCTATAAGGTTTGTCAGTCAGTGTGACGCAGTTCACTCCTGTCTACAAGGCTGTCAGTCAGTGTGGCGAAATTCATTCCTGTCTATAAGGCTGTCAGTCATAGTGTGCTGTTCTTCAGTCATATATACATATTCTAGAATACCCGATATGTTAGAATCGGGCCACCATCTAGTATCTACTATATAATTGTCTAAGGCATCTGTCGGTCACAGAAATTGCGCAGACTATGCAAATAGGTGCGACAATTCAAAGTTCGAATTCCACGCCAATAAGCTTCCCGGCTACAGCGGTGCATTAGCACCGCTGTAGCCAGGATACACTGTTTCGCCTCACAGCCCCCCCGCTCCTCCTGCCCGCGCTCCCTGCCCGATCACCCCCCACCTGTCACCACAGTCCCCCCCCACTGCCAGGTCAACCCCCCGCCTGTCACCACAGACCCCCACCACTGCCCGATCACCCCCCTGCCTGTCACCACAGCCCCCCTCCTCTGTCTGGTCACCCCCCGCCTGTCACCACAGTCTCCTCCCCCGCTGCCCGATCACCCCCTGCCAGTCACCACAGCCCCCCTCCACTGTCCGGTCACCCCCCACCTGTCAATACAGTCCCCCCCTGCTGCCCGATCACCCCACTGCCTGTCACCACAGCCCCCCTCCACTGTCCGGTCACCCCCCGCCTGTTACCACAGCTCCCTCCAGCTGCCCGCCGCTGCACGATCACTTTTCCTGGTGCTTTAGGACCTCTGATGATGTCACGATGATGGGTGGAAGCACAGATCACATGACCGTGACGTCATCAAAGGTCCTCTCCTGATCTACCATCCTCTGCCCACTGATCCCCCCGCTCTGCCCATTAACCCCCGCTCTGCCCCCTGACCCTGCCCTGCCCACTGACCCCCACTCTGCCCACTGACCCTGCTCTGACCACTGACCATGATCTGCCCACTGACTCCTCACACTGCCCACTGACCCTGCTCTGCTCATTTACTCCCGCTCTGCCCACTGACCCCCACTCTTCCCACTGACCCCTGCTTTGCCCACTGACCCTGCTCTGCCCACTGACCCCCCACTGTTCACTGACCCCACGCTCTGCCCACTAACCCCCCACTCTGCCCTCTGACCATGCCCACTGACCCCTCCTCTGCCCACTGACCATGCCCACTGACCCATGCTCTACCCACTGACCCCCGCTCTGCCCACTGACCCTTCTCTGCCCACTGACTGTGCCCATTGACCGCCTCTCTGCTCACTAACCCCTGCTCTGCCCACTGACTCCCGCTCTGCCCTCTGACCATGCCCACTGACCCCTCCTCTGCCCACTGACCATGCCCACTGACCCATGCTCTACCCACTGACCCCCGCTCTGCCCACTGACCCTTCTCTGCCCACTGACTGTGCCCATTGACCGCCTCTCTGCTCACTAACCCCTGCTCTGCCCACTGACTCCTGCTCTACCCACTGACTGTGCCCACTAACCCCTGCTATGCCCACTGAACCCTGCTCTGCCCACTGACCCCCGCTCTGACCACTGACCATGCCCACTGACCCCTGCTCTGCCCATTGACCCTTCTCTGCCCAGTTACCCCGCTCTGCCCGCTGACCCCTGCTCTGCTCACTGACTGTGCCCACTGACCCCTGCTCTGCCCACTGACCCCTGCTCTGCCGAGAGAGAGAGAGAGAGAGAGCAGACATCCCAGAATTGATGCCTCCATGAGAGATGCAAAAGCTGGTGGTTACCCCAATCTTCCAGCTGACGGCTGACATTAGCAAATACAGCTTGATATCAGCTGCCAAAGAAAGCTGACATCAACCCCTTTATTACACCCAGCACAGTGGGTAATAAAGGGGTTGATGTCAGCTTTCTTTGGCAGCTGATATCAAGCTATATTTGCTAATGTCAGCCGTCAGTATGACAGCCGGCCATTAGCAATACTTTCAGTAAAGAGGAAAAATAAAATCACACACACAAAGAGAAATCCTTCATTACATACAAAATAGACAGAGACACCTTGTTATCCATTTTATTAGCTCCCACAAAGTTCCCTTCTGATGTAATCCTTATGTGTGTGCGCGTATGTCTGTATCTGCATGTGTATTTATGCGTATGTGTGCATGCATGCGCACGTGTTTAAGTATGTGTCTGTATGTTTGTACATGTGTTTATGCACATGTATGTGCGTGAATGCATATGTATGTGCATGAGTATGTGTTAATGCACATGTGTGTATCTGCCTGTATGTGTGTGAATGTATGCGCATATATGTGGGTATTTGTGAATGAGCATGTGTGTATGTGCATGCATGTGTGTGTATGCATGTTTGTGTATATACAAGTGTGTGCACCTATGTGTGTGCATGTATGTGTGTGTATCTGTGTGTGTTTGCACATGCATGTAAGCATGTATGTGTGTATTTGTTTGTGTGTATCTTCATTTGCATGCGTGTATGGGGACTTTATACTGTGTGTATGCATGTTTGTGTGAATGTGCAAGCGTACGTGTGTTTTTGTGTATGTACGTGTGTATGTGCGTGCTTGTATGTGTATCTGCATGTGTGTATGTGTGTGCTTGTGTGTATGTTGTGTATGTGTGTGCTTGCATGGGTATGTGCATATGTGTATGTGTATGTTTGCTTGTATGCATGTGCAAGAACATTATACTTTGTGTATTTATGTGTCTGTGTATGTGTGTGCGTATGCATGCTTGCGTGTATGTACATAAGTACATGTGTATATGTGTAACTGCATGTGTGTGGGGACATTTTACTGTGTGTATATGTGTGTTTGTGTGCATGTGCATGTGTATGTATGTGCATGAATGTGTGTATCTGCATATGTGTATGCACAGGCATGTGTGTGCGTGCTTGTGTGTGTATGAGCGTGCTTGTGTGTATGTGCATTATTGCATGTATGTGAATGTGTGGGGACATTATATTGTGTGTGCATGCATGTATGCTTGTGTGTATGCATATTTGTGTGTATGTGCATGTGTGTATTTTCATGTGTGCTTGTGTGTATATGCGTGCATGTGTGTACGTGTCTGTACTTGCATGTGTATGTGTTTGCTTGTGTATGTATGTGCATGCTTGCGTGTATGTATGTGTATGTATGTGTGTGGGAGGACTTTATACTGTGTGTATGTATGTTTGTGTATGTGCATGTGTGTGGGAGGACTTTATACTGTGTGTATGTATGTTTGTGTATGTGCATGTATGTGTGTATCTGCATGTATCTGGGTGTGTGTATGCACAGGCATGTGTATGCATGCTTGCATGTGTATGTGTGTGCTTGTGTTTGTGTGTATGTGCATGTTTGCATGTATGTGCATGCGTGTATGGGCATGTGTGTGGGAACATTATGCTCTTTGTGCATGTATGCGCATGTGTATACGTGTTTGGAAGTATGTGCGTGTATGTATGTGTGTATCTGCATATGTATGCATTGACATGTTTATGTGCATGCGTGTATGTATGTGCGTGCCTGCCTATATGTGCATGTGTGTGGACATTATACTGTGTGTAACCATTTATGTGTGTGCGTATGCGTATTTGTGTGTATGTACGTGCTTTCATGTGTGTATGTACATGCATGTGTATGTGGATGTGGGGACATTGTACTGTGCATGTATGCGTAACTGTATGTGTGGATGCATATTTGTGTGTATGTGCATGTATGTGTCTATCTGCATGTGTATATCTGCAAGTGTATGTGCATGTTTATGTGCATGTTTGCATGTATGTGTGTGCATGTGCATGTGTATGTGTGTGGGGAAATTATACTGTTTATGTATGTGTCTGTGTATGTGCGTGCATATACATGTTTGCGTATATGTGCATGTGTGTGGGGACATTATACTGTTTGCATGCATGTCTATGTGAGTACATGCATATGTGTACATGTATATATGTGTATGTATATGTGTGTACATGCATGTCTATGTATGTGGTGTGTGTATATATGTGGTTTGTGTATGTGTCTCCTCCCCTGACATTGCCGTAACGCTGCCTGCACCCACCTCCGTGCAGTCACAGCTAACAGGAAAGACCGCAGCTTGTGTCCTATGATGAATGAAATTAGGTGTGACGCCCTCTGCAGCCACCAGAGGCACCCGCACCCCATCTCGACCACAGGCTGCAAGCCACAGTCTTTCCTGGTGGCCATGACTGCATGGAGGTGGTGACAGGCAGAGCTGCAGCGATTTTGGGGTGAGGCAGAATTGAGGGGGTGTCCTGGCAGTGGCAGCGGTCTCCCAGTGGTGACAACGGTGGGGGGTACCGTCGCCGGTGGGGGGTCCTGACGGGAGTGTCCCGGTGGTGGCAGCGGCTGTGGGTCCTAGTGGGGGTGTCCTGGTGTCAGCAGTGATGGTTGGGGTGTCCCAGTGGCGGGTCCTAGATGAGGGATCGTGGCAGCAACGGGGTGTCCCAGCGGTTTCCCCTTGTTGGTACTGCGCAAAAGGCTGGTACCACCATCTGGTGCCATATTGGAACTTCCATCACTTGGATGTTCCAATATGGCTGTCGGTGCACTTCCCGTCTGCACGGTAGATTATGGGATTCCAGGATATCTAGACGGAAGTGGATGACAGTCAATTTAAGGTAAGTTTATATTAGATAGTTAGAAAATAAATATAGTGACATACTGATATTTCGATAAATATGTGTGAAAGATATAATATACTGACTAACAAATTACTTAAGAGAAATAATATTACAGGCCTTCAAAACAAAATGAACTATTTTGTATATTCACAACATCTTGTGTTATAAAGATATAAAAATGGGAAAATAAAAGCTATCCCACTATGTTGTAATGTGATACAAAAATGATGCCTGCTAATACAAATTGTAAATTGTCACTTAATACTAAATAATTTAAAGAGTAAAATTATGTAATAATAATGTTATATATACACATGAGTAATTAATAAGTCGAACAAACTCTCATTATGTTAGAGATAACAAAACATAATATTAATAAACAGTAAATATTATAGTGAAATAAAATTAAAAAGGGATAACTAGAAATGAAATTAGTGAAGTGTAGTGTGTGATAATGAATATAATAATTACTATGAAGTGAAACCAAAATATATTTTTTAATTACTAGAAAAAATTACTAATATTTTACAAAAAGAAAAAAACAGTTCCTGAAAAATAAATTCAGACCATATCAAATGGGAAATCATAAAAATACCATGATCAACTAGATCAAATGTGAGAAAAAAAAAAATATATATTTATATAAGGAAAAAAATTAGTCCAATTAGAACTACTGCAAAGCCTTTGAACTGCCATATCCAAAAACTTAAATATGAAAAAGAAAACAGGCAGCACTCAAAAATAAAGTTAAAAACTATTGACTTTTATCAGTCCATGTCGAACAACGTTTTAATCAGTTTTGGTTTTAATCAAGCACAAAGTGTTGTGAAACCAACCATACATATATAGGGTATGATATTCATCTTGATCATATCAATGATCACCATTATAACAAGTGCAATAATATTAACATAAAAAATATACAAAATAAATATCAAAATATATTATCACATCTTATGTGTTAAAGTGCACAATACAGAAACATAGACCATATTTTTTGGATTATAAAACAGACTTTGGTTCCCTCCAAATTGAGGGGAAAAAATGGGGGTACATCTTAAAATCCAAATCTAAAAAAATCTTACAGAGGGGGGTTGCGGGGTGCATGAGGCAGTTTCACGGGTCCATGGAGGGTGGGGGCAAAACTAGAAGCTGCGGGTGTGTGTGGGGGGTCGTGACAGCATCTGGTGGGCGCCGCCATACTTCATGTCCCAGCATGCATTGCCGAGGTGCAATACATTCTGGCTTCAAGTATATGGCCACATGTCACGGACTGCGCATGTGCTGCCTCCACAGCCATTTTCTGGGAGTCTCGACACAAGAGCATGTATTGCAGCTTGGCAATGCATGCTGTGACATGAATAATGGTGCCACCCACCGGAAGCTACTGCGACCCACCTGCAGCTCCGGGCTTTGCCCCACCCTCCTTGGATCCGTGAAACTGACTCATGCACCACTGCAACCCCCCCTTAGAAGCCATGGTGTGCTAGGTACCAGGAGGGGGTACATATACCAGCATGGGGAACATATATATATACTAGCATGGGTGGTATGGATACCAAAATGGGGACCGTATATACCAGGATGGGGGCATACAGTGTATATACCAGGATAGTGGACAGACATAACAGAATGGGGGCATAAATACTAGCATGAGAGACCATATATCAAAAGGGGGTGCATATACCAGGATGGGGTACCACATATATCAGGAGGGGGCACATGTACCAGGATGGGGGACTATGTACACCAGGATGGGGGACATGCAGTGTACAGTCATGGCCAAAAGTTTTGAGAATTATACAAATATTAATTTTAACAAAGTCTACTGCTTCAGCTTTTCTAATGGCAATGTGCATATACTCCAGAATGTCATAAAGAGTGATCAGCTTAACAGCAATTACTTGCAAAGTCAATTTTTGCCTAGAAAATGAACTTTAACCCCCAAAACACATTTCAACATCATTGCAGTTCTGCCTTAAAAGGAGCAGCTAACATCGTTTTAGTGATTGTTCCATTAACACAGGTGTGGGTGTTGATGAGGACAGGGCTGGCGATCAATCAGTCATGATTAAGTAAGAATGACTCCACTGGACACTTTAAAAGGAGGCTGGGGCTTGGTAGCATTGTTTCTCTTCAGTTAACCATGGTTATCTCTAAAGAAACCCGTGCAGCCATCATTGCACTGCCAAAAATGGCCTAACAGGGAAGAGTATCGCAGCTAGGAAGATTGCACCACAGTAAACAATCTATCGCATCATCAAGAACTTCAAGGAGAGAGCTTCCATTGTTGTCAAAAAAGGCTCCAGGGCGCCCAAGAAAGACCAGCAAGCGCCAGGACCGTATCTTAAAACTGTTTCAGCTGCGGGATCGGACTACCAGCAGTGACGAGCTTGCTCAGGAATGGCAGCAGGTTGGTGTGAGTGCTTCTGCACGCACTGTGAGGCGGAGACTCTTTGAGCAAGGCCTGGTTTCAAGGAGGGCAGCAAAGAAGCCACTTCTCTCCAGAAAAAACATCAGGGACCGACTGATATTCTGCAAAAGGTACAGAGAGTGGACTGCTGAGGACTGGGGTAAAGCTACAGGGAGTGGACTGCTGAGGACTGGGGTAAAGTCATTTTCTCTGATGAATCCTCTTTTCGATTGTTTGGGACATCTGGCAAACAGCTTGTTCGGAGAAGAAGAGGTGAGCGCTACCACCAGTCTTGTCTCATGCCAACTGTAAAGCATCCTGAAACCATTCATGTGTGGGGTTGCTTCTCAGCCAAGGGAATCGGCTCACTCACAGTCTTGCCCAAAAACACAGCCATGAATAAAGAATAGTACCAGAATGTCCTCCAAGAGCAACTTGTCACGCTGGGAGCGGGAGAGGCACTCAGCGTAGGACCACGACGGGGGGGGGGGGGAATAAGGAGTCCCTAAAGCTGTGAGCACAAGAGGGAGAGGGTGACCCCTAGTCTTACTAGGGCTGACCCTGTCTGCCCTAACGTCCCTATACAGTTTCCTCAACTGTCGCCGACCACGAACCTCGTCCCTCTCTGATCCTAGCACTACCTTATCTAAGGATCAGATGGAGAGGTTCACTAGACCCCTCCACTAACAACTAAAGACAAACACAAGGAAAAAACAGACAATGGGGAAAGAAAACACTTATCTTGCAGCAGAGCACAGCAACCTCCACAACCTCAGCTTCTGCTGGAGCAAGGATAATGAGTCCACAAGGAAATATCACCTGCACCGAGGGAGGGCAATGAAACTCCTTATAAAGGTGGGAAGAACCTGCTGGGTCCTAGAGACCCAGAATACTGGTGTAGAAACCAGACCGAGCACAAGACCTTCCCAGCCGTCTCCCCATGATAGGGAGATCTTATCATACCTTCTCTTTATCTACACAGAAGGTAAATGCCCCTGAAAGACGGACCGTCCTCAAACCTTATGGCTGATTGGCCAAACGCTGGGACCGTCTGCGCGTGGCCTCTACCCTGTCATCCGTGCCACCCGTGACACAACTTCTCCCAACCGTCCAAGAGCAGTTTGGCGCCTAACAATGCCTTTTCCAGCATGATGGAGCACCTTGCCATAAAGCAAAGGTGATAACTAAATGGCTCAGGGAACAAAACATAGAGATTTTGGGTCCATGGCCTGGAAACTCCCCAGATCTTAATCCCATTGAGAACTTGTGGTCAATCATCAAGAGACGGGTGGACAAACAAAAACCAACAAATTCTGCCAAAATGCAAGCATTGATTATGCAAGAATGGACTGCTATCAGTCAGGATTTGGCCCAGAAGTCGATTGAGAGCATGCCAGGGAGAATTGCAGAGGTCCTGAAGAAGAAGGGTCAACACTGCAAATATTGACCTGCTGCATTAACTCATTCTAACTATCAATATAACCTTTTGGTACTCATAATATGATTGCAATTATATTTCTGTATGTAATATAAACATCAGACAAACACAAATAAAAACCAGAGGGCAGCAGATCATGTGAAAATATAATTTTGGCGTCATTCTCAAAACTTTTGGCCATGACTGTATATACCAGGATGGTGGACAGACATAAACAAATAAATACATATATTCCAGGATGGGGACCATATAATTCAGGAAGGGGCACATATATGCCAGGTGGTGGATCATATATATCAGAATGGAGACAAATACACCAGCATAGGGGCATATATACAAAGATGATGGACATATATAGTGATTATAAGACGGACGCTGGCATTATACGACAGACCCCATTTGACATTACATTTTTTCTCTTTTTCTTCACCAAATTTGGCATGCATCTTAAAATCTGGTGCATATTATAAAGCGAAAAATAGGGTGTAAGGGGAAAAAACATCTCACAATAGTGTAATTTACATAGATATTTCACAGTATCATATATAGTGCAGCTGTATACTCAAATTAAAGAGATCCCGTCACCTCCAAAACACCACCTAAGCTACCAAAACACTTCCCTGCAGCATCCTATCACTAATCTCACACTCCTTTTGTCTCCTAAAAGCATCCGGTGAAAGTGCATAAAAACATTTTAATACTTACTCATTATGGTACCTTTACACGCCGCTACAGAAGGTTGGAAACAACCAGGTGTCTCACATGCACGAGCACGTTCCAACGGTTGCAAACGGTACCTGATACCACCTTTACACGCCGCTACAAAGTGCTCTACAGAAGGTTTAATCTATCTCTGGAGGCACCGCCGGGTGCCACAAGTTACCTTCTGTAGAGCACCGTGCCTCATTTACACGCCGCTACAGAAGGTAATATGGGAGGACCTGGAGCAGCAGGGACAACATATAGGCGTGCCAGAGTTGTGGATTACAAGACGCTCGTACGGTAGGTTACATCTATCTCTGGAGGCACCGCCGGGTGCCACAAGTTACCTTCTGTAGAGCACCGTCCCTCATTTACACGCCGCTACAGAAGGTAATATGGGAGGACCTGGAGCAGCAGGGACAACACATAGGCGTGCCAGAATTGTGGATTACGAGACGCTCGTACGATGATTGGACAATGCAATAGCATCATGATTGGCCAGCCAGCGCAGGAAGGCTGGCTAATACATGATGCTATTGCAATTGTGTAGTGTGACTGGTCAGCTCCTTAAATATGCCGCCCTATGCAGCGACAACCAATCGTAACGCAGGAGCTTCCACCAATGATCGCTGAAGGGGGGCGGTTTTCCGGAGGCTGTGTCACGCCCCAGGGAGTTAACTAGGTGACGAAAAAACCTTCCTGTACCTCATTTAGACGCCGCTACCATCGGGTTGAAACCAACTTGTTTTAGAGCATTGCTATGAAACAGGTGTCGACAGTGATGGGTGGCAACAACCTAGTTTACACGCCGCTACCTCGGGTTGTTTTGACGGTGCAAGATACATTTGTCTCCGACACCCCGTTGTTTCCAATCTTCTGTAGCGGCATGTAAAGGTACCATTAGGGATTATAATTAGTAGGGGCTATATTCTTTAGCCCTTGGGGCGTGTTGTTTTGCAGGCTCCAGGATCCACCCTCTCTCTCTCTGTTTGCTTTGCTTGTGCAGGCTTTGCCCTGCCCCTCTCTGTCACACACAGAATGCAAATCATTAGTCCTGCCTTCAGCTCCACATCACAGCAGAAGCTGCACAGAGAGGGCTGGATCATTCAGGCTGCAAAACAACATGCCCTAAGGCAGGGCCCTCAAACATGCGGCCCCCGGGCCGCATGCGGCCCGCAAAGCTTCTCACTGCGGCCCGGGGCACCGTGACAAGATTAGCATGCTCTGTACCATTGTACAGGAAGCCGCCGTGGTACACGCTTTATTGTGACTTCCGGGTACCGTGCCTCACACAAGCTCCTTCGCTCCTGTACATTCATGCAAGCAGACGGCCAGCGGACCAATCAGAAGCCTCCTGTGACGTCATACGCTGACGTCAGCTGCAGGCTTCTGATTGGTCTGCTGGCCGACTGCTTGCATGAATGTACAGGAGTGAAGGAGCTTGTGTGAGGCGCGGTACCCGGAAGTCACAATAAAGCAGGTACGGCGGCAGCTCCCTGTACAATGGCCTGGGGCATCATTAAGGTGTGTATGAGTGAGAGTTAGAGAGAGTATATATGTGTGTGTGAGTGTATTTGTGTGTGTATATGTGAGTGTGTATGTGTATATGTGTGAGTGTATTTGTGTATATTATGTGTGTGTATATGTGTGTATGTGTATATATGTGAGTGTATTTGTGTGTATTATGTGTGTGTAAATGTGAGTGTATATGTGTGTGTTAGTGTGTGTGTGTGTGTGAATATTTCTGAGCGAGTGTTTATGTGTGTGTGTATAAGTATATGAGTGTGTATGCGTATGTGTGTGAATGTGTCTGAGGGTGTATGTGTGAGTGTGTGTATATGTGTGAGTGTATTACCACGCCGCCTGGGCAGCACTTCGCCGGCGGCTGGTGCTGGGTGCCAGCGACTGCTGGTGGCCGCCTGGTGCCGCTTAATGCCGGGTGCTGGCAGCTGCCGGGTGGCACCTGGTGCCACCTCACAGATGCTGGCGGCTGCCAGGTGCTGCCTAATTGCAGGTGCTGGCTACTGCCGACCGCTGCCGGGTGCCACCAGGTGCCGCCTCCTGGGTGCCGCTTAATGCCGGATGCTGGCAGCCGCCGGGTGCTGGCGGCTGCTGCCTGGTGCTGGCTGCCGGGTGCAGTCTGGGGAAGGTGCTGGCTGGGGACAGATGTCGGCTGGTGCCAGCAAGTGGGAGACCAGGAGCCACAGAGGAAGAAGCTGCCGGGATAAGAAGTGTGGAGTCAGGTAAGGCGCTATTACAGCCGAAGATAGCAGCCTGGGGGGGAAAGAATAATCAGGGAGGGAGGGCACGACTGCTGAATGTGCCTAGGACGGCAGGAACTCCAAATATGGCCCTGTGTGTAAATGTGTGAATGTGTGAGTGTGTGTAATGCCGGTGGTCTGGTATCTTGGTTCCCTCGGCGTTACTGCGCTTTCACCCAATGCTCCTTCCCCCCCTGACCAGCTGGGAGACTGTAGTATGTTACGTGGATAGGATTCTGCTCAGTTCCCAGCTCCGCTGCGTAGCTGCACATGTGTTGTATTGTCAGTGCTCCGCTATTTACCTTCCATGTGTGGACCCTGGCTCCCGCTGTGGAAGCTATCCGCGGTTGTGAGGTCCTCTGCAGCTGGTGCATGACTTTCCACGTAAGTCTAGGCTTGCAGCCGTTGCCAGGTGCCCTGGGCGTCGGTTTCTGTGCTGGCTATGCTGTATGGGTTCTGACTGTGCCTAGGGTGCGCGCCGCCACACCTTCCCCAGTTTTGTAAGATGGAGGGTGTGCGCTTGAATTGCTGTCCCCAGCCTATAGTTGAGGGTCAGCTCCTATTTAAAGTTCCTCTTCCCTGTTGGGCGTCGCCAGAGCCTCGCATTAGGTTTCTTAACCTAGCCCTGTGTGTTTGGTCCAACATGCTGCACCTGGTCTGCCTTGTCTACAGCTCCTGTTGTGCCTGCTACCTGTTTGGGGAAAGCTGATGTCTGTGTCTCTGGACCCGTCTTGTCTGTGTTGGTGCCAACGTCCTTGTCTTGTTCCTGCTTGTGTCTTGCTGTTCCCGGTCTGGAGCCGTGTCCGTTGCATGGAGTCCAGACGTCCTGACTGTCGGTGTCCAAGATGGACCTGAGGTTCTGCCTGGTGTCTGTAACGGGTGTCCGAGATGACCCCGAAGTTCCGCCTGGTGTCCGAGATGGTTCTGAGGTCCCCCCCTGATGACGTCCATTGCCTGTCTGTGTCCGAGATGACCCTGAAGTTCCCGCCTGGTGTCCGAGATGACCCTGAGGTTCCCGCCTGGTGTCCGAGATGACCCTGAGGTTCCCGCCTGGTGTCCGAGATGACCCTGAGGTTCACGCCTGGTGTCCGAGATGACCCTGAGGTTCCCGCCTGGTATCCGAGATGACCCTGAGGTTCCCGCCTGGTGTCCGAGATGACCCTGAGGTTCCCGCCTGGTGTCCGAGATGACCCTGAGGTTCCCGACTGGTGTCCGAGATGACCCTGAGGTTCCCGCCTGGTGTCCGAGATGACCCTGAGGTTCCCGCCTTGTGTCCGAGATGACCCTGAGGTTCCCGCCTTGTGTCCGAGATGACCCTGAGGTTCCCGCCTTGTGTCCGAGATGACCCTGAGGTTCCCGCCTGGTGTCCGTGAAGTTCCTGATGTTCCGTGTCCTTGATGTGTGTTCTTGTTCAGTAAACGTTACTTTTTGCTATACCTGAAGTGTGCGGTGTCGTCTTGTCCTGCAGGTTACCACCTAGCCCACATGCTCAGCTGCCACAGAACCCGGTTGCTGTTCTTCCCTAGTCTGGGCAGGCCCGGGTTCCCCCTGTGGTCCAGTGGGTCCACATTCCCCTTTCCTCATGGGTCGTGAGCGCGACCGTGACAGTATGTATGTGTTTGTATAAATATGTCTGAGGATGTATGTGTGAGTGTGTATATATGTGAGCGTGTATAAGTGAGTGTGTGTATGTGTGTTTGAATGTGTTTATATGTAAGTGTGTGTGTGTGTATATGTGTGAGTGTGCTTGTGCGTATGTGTATATGTGTGAGTGTGTATGTGAGTGTGTGTTTGTGCATGTGTATATGTGTGAGTGTGCGAGTGTGTACATGTATGTGTGAGTGTGTGTGAGCGAGGGAACAAAAAGAACAGAGACCAGGTTGTGGGGACATCTCTACAAAATGGTGTTGGGATGGGGACATTATTACAAGATGTCAAGGGAGGGAACATTACTAAAAGATGGGGACATTACTACAAGATGAGGACCAGGATGGGGGACATTAATATAGGATGGGGACCAGGATGGGGCATTACTACACGTATGGACCAAGGAGGAACATTACTACAAGATGGGGACCAGGGCGGGGGCATTACTACAAGATGAAGACCAGGATGGGGACATTACTACAAGATGGGGATATTACTACAAGAAAGGGATCAGGATGGGGACATTACAACATGAGAACCAGGATGGGAGTCATTATAATAGGATGGGGACCAGGATGGGGCATTACTACACGTACGGATCAGGGAGGAACATTACTTCAAGAAGGGGACCAGGATGGGGACATTAGTACCAAACGGGGAACAGTATGGGGGACATTAATATACAATAGGGACCAGTATTGAGACATTACTTGAAGAAGGGGATCAGAATGGGGACGTTACTACAAGAAGGTGACCAGGATGGGGAAATTACCACCAGAAGGGGATTAGGATGGGGACATTACTACAAGAAGAGGATAATGAAGGGGGTCATTAATATAGGATGGGAACCAGGATGGGGCATTACTACACATAGGGACCAGGAAAGAACATTACTTCAAGAAGGGGACCAGGATGGGGACAGTACTACAAGACTCATACCAGTTTGGGGGACACTAATATACAATGGGGACCAGTATGTGGACATTATTAGAAGAAGGCGACCAGGATGGGGACATTACTACATAAAGGAGATTAGGGTGCGGACATTCCTACATGAAGAAGATCAGGATTTGTACTTTACTAGATTGAGCAAAAAATTCTGGTATTGCTAAAATGTCACTTAGTCCTACAAGGAATGCGGCCCCCCGATATCAATTTTTTTCTATGTGCGGCCCATCAACCCAGCCGAGTTTGAGATCCCTGCCCCAAGGGCTAAAGAATATAGCCCCTGCTAATTATAATCCCTAATGAGTAAGTATTAAAACATTTTTATGCACTTTCACAGGATGCTTTTAAGAGACAAAAGGAGTGTGAGATTAGTGATAAGATGCTGCAGGGACATGATTTGGTAGCTTGGGTGGCTTTTTGGAGGTGACAGGATCCCTTTAATACCTTTGCATGGCTAGATTCACTCCTACCTCTTACTAAAAAAAATGTCAATCTCAGCATTCATCAAACTTCACTATGCCAATGCTTTTTGTATTAGAACCTGCCGCTTCATCAGGGCTATCAAGTATACAAGAGTCAAGATCAAGTTACAGTGCGTTGTGAAAGTATTTGACCCCCTTGAACTTTTCAACCTTTTGCAACATTTCAGGCTTCAAACACAAAGATATAAATTCAAAATGTTTTGTGAAGAATCAACAAAAAGTGGGACACAATCGTGAAGTGGAATGAAAGTTACTGGATATTTTAAACTTTTTTTAACAAATAAAAAACAGAAAAGTGGGGCGTGCAATATTATTCAGCCACCTTGAGTTAATACTGTGTAGTGCCAGTTTTTGCTGTGATTTCAGCTGCAAGTCGCTTGGGGTATGACTCTATCAGTTTTGCACAGTGAGAGACTGAAATTCTTGCCAATTCTTCCTTGCAAAACCGCTCGAGCTCAGTGAGGTTGGATGGAGAGCGTTTGTGGACAGACGTTTTCAGCTCTTTCCACAGATTCTCAATTGGATTCAGGTCTGGACTTTGACTTGGCCATTCTAACACCTGAATACGTATATTTTTGAACCATTCCATTGTAGATTTTGCTTTATGTTTGGGATCATTGTCTTGTTGGAAGATAAATCTCCATCCCAGTCTCAGGTCTTTGGCAAACTCCAACAGGTTTTCTTCCAGAATGGCCCTGTATTTGGCTGCATCCATCTTCACATCAATTTTAACCATCTTCCCCGTCCCTGCTGAGGAAAAGCAGACCCAAACCATGATGCTGCCACCACCATGTTTGACAGTGGGGATGGTATTTTGAGGGTGATGAGCTGTGTTGCTTTTACGTCAAACATATCGTTTTGCATTGTGGCCAAAATGTTTGATTTTGGTTTCATCTGACCAGAGCACCTTATTCCACATGTTTGGTGTCTCCCAGGTGGCTTGTGGCAAACTTCAAACAAGACTTTTTATGGATATCTTTGAGAAATGGCTTTCTTTTTGCCACTCTTCCATAAAGGCCAGATTTGCGCAGTGTACGACTGATTGTTGTCCTATGGACAGACTTTCCCACCTTAGTTGTAGATCTGATAGGTTCATCCAGAGTGATCATGGGGCTTTTGGCTGCATCTCTGATCAGTCTTCACCGTTTTCGAGATGAAAGTTTAGTGGGACGGCCAGGTCTTGGTAGATTTGCAGTGGTCTAATACTCCTTCCATTACAATATGATCACTTGCACAGAGCTCCTTGAGATGTTTTAAACTTTGGAAATCTTTTTGTATCCAAATCCAGCTTTAAACTTCGCTACAACAGTATCTCAGACATGCCTGGTGTGTTCCTTGGTCTTTATGATGCTCTCTACACTTGAAACACAACCCTGAGACTATCACAGAGCAGGTGCATTTATACAGAGACTTGATTACACACAGGTGGATTCTAATTATAATTTCCAGTCATTTAGGACAACTTTGGATCATTCAGAGATCTACACTGAACTTCTGCAGTGAGTATGCTGCACTGAAAGTAAAGGGGGTGGATTGACATGTAAGTTTGTAATTCATTTTAAAAATAGTAGTGTTATCACTGTGGGATTGGAAAGTATCCACATTATGATTGAGAAGTAACACATCCACCCCTTTTATAACATTTAAAAGAACCTCGCATTGGGCCAGAATTTTGACGATCTATTGTTGTCTTCTCTTTTTTTATTTTTAACCTACTTGGTGCCAAGACATTTTTTAAGGATGGAGCTCTCCTAAATGTAACTACCTGTTTAGCAGGTAAAATCTTCTTTCGAACCTGATCATTGAGGATAATCATGCAATGTTTTTCTAGGATTTTTCTAATCTGCACATTTTGGACTGAAAAAGTGGTCACAAAATTCGTGTCAAATTGCCCATTTTTTCTTTTATTCGGATTTCCTTTAATGAAAGTATTTTGTGTTTGATCTTTGCAATCTATATATGCTTTTTCAATCTATGAGCAAAATCTCTGTATCCAACAGGTCTGAATTTATTAAGTGACCTTTGCCTGTTAAATCCCTTGTCTTTTCTTCAACTGAGTGGAGACATTTTAATTTATTATAATTCTTTCTATCTTGAAATGGATGGTGATATTTCCCCACAACACAGTGTTGTTGCTCTACTAGGCATTGCTCCCACCTAGCCAGAATCCTACTTCACACTGATGAGGGGCAACACCCCTAAACAACTGTCTGTGGATGGATTGGATGGATACCTGGCCTTGGGTCACTTAATATGGTGATTATGGTGGTCTCCTCAAAGAGCCTCCCCATGGCTAGGTCCTTCTCTGGAGGGATATCAGGCTAGTGCTGTGTTGAGACTCCTAAATGAGGCTCCACAGACTTTATTTGCATATTTGAAATCCCAGGGGGCAATGCGCCTAGGAATTCACTGTGTTGAGTGCTTTAACTGGCTGCCCCCAGTGTTTTCTTGGACTGGTCTCACTGAGATTACTAATTGCTTCGTGTTGTTGAATTTACTAAGTGACCTTTGCCTATTAAATCCCTTGTCTTTTCTTCAACTGAGTGGAGACATTTTAATTTATTATAATTCTTTCTATCTTGAAATGGAAGGTGATATCTCCCCACAACACAGTGAGACTTATAGCTGCAATGCTCCTCTGGGAAATATGCAAATTATCACTTCAGTGAGGAAGTGAAAAACTCTAATGCCACCCAATAAACTAATCCACCATACCACATCTCAGCCTGTCATACAGCCAGATTAGAATTCCCACACACTGCATTGATGAGGGGCAGGCAGCACGAAATGCAGAGTTTGCAGTTTGGGGTTCTGATCTGGCACAAATCCTAAGTCATATTAAAAGGCTTGTTAAAGAGTCGATTATGACTTTAAAGATTGCTACCCTTATTGGGTGGCATTAGAGTTTTTCACTTCCTCACTGAAGTGACAATTTGCATATTTCCAAGAGGAGCATTAAGGCTGTAAGTCTCCTTATCAGCTTATCTGTCTCCTTATGCCGGCAGGCAGATTCCTCTCCATGAGGAGAATAGCTAGTCCCCCATACCTCGTTTCAGCCTTTCATACAGCAAGATCAGAATTCCCACACACTGCACTGATGTGGGGCAGTCACCCCGAAATGCAGCGTCTGCAGTTTGGGGTTCTGATCTGGCACAAATCCTAAGTCATATTAAAAGGCTTGTTAAAGAGTCGATTATGACTTCAAAGATTGTTACCCTTTTTGGGTGGCATTAGAGTATTTCACTTCCTCACTGAAGTGACAATTTAAGTAAATAGTAAAAAATATTTATATAAAAGGAGGGTATGCACAGCAAAAAATCAAAAGAGGCTTCAACATGATGAAAGGTGAAGAGCATCAATCAAGGGAGTGAAAGTCCAGACCCACATTGTTTTAACTGCTTTTAGTTATTTTTGTGTTGATAGTACATGTGTAATATAGTTGTCATTTTTTTTTAATTATTTCGGTGAATAGTAAAGAAGACACAACACAGGGAGAAAACATTTTATTAGAAATAAAAACACGAACACATATCTGGACTCCATCTTTATTACTCGCTCATACCCCTCCTCAATCCTCTGCGATATCTTCTTGATTGCAGACTGCGGTGAAGAACACAGAATCCTGTCATCACAGCCTCCAAACATTGAATGAATAAGCCGCCAACTCGTATCCAATAAGCGGTGACTCCTAAAGTATCCATGTTGACTGATAAACAGAGTGGGTGCTATGATTACCTGAGTTTTCCTTGGGTAACCTCAGGAGTCACAATTTACTAGAACGGAGCTGGTGACTCATTCATTTAATGTTTAAAAGCTGTGGAGACGCTGTGTTCATCATTGCTGCCTGCAATCAAGAAGATGTCACAGGGGATCAATGATAGGTATGAGGGAGTAATGAAGATTGAGTTAAGATACATATTTGTGTTTTTATTTTTAATTTAAAAAAATTCTCCGTGTTGTGTCTTCTTTACTATTTACATGACATTCTTAATGATCGGGTGTAATATTTGTCTCAAATTAAGAATTTTGGCCTTGATGCCAGCTGGCAACACAAAACTGGCATATTACCCGGTTTGCCACCACTACAAGGCAACTGGAAGAGCCGTGTAAAGCGCTAGGACTTGGTGCTTCTTATGAATGTGCCAATTTCTGGGATGGCTGCAGCCTGCTATTGTACTGCATGGGGGGGCCCAATAATGATGGGACCTCGCCCTGCTGAGAATACCAGTCCTCAATTACCAAGATATTGGCTGGCAATTAAAAATAGGTCAAAACCTTATGCAATGTCTTTTTCCACTATTTATTTTTATTACACATTATGACGCCAGGTTAGTTGCTAATGTGTATGACATCCAAGCACAGACACCATCCTCATTGTGGAAATGCAGTCTAATTGCAACAGCCAATCACAAATTCTCTCACAGAGCATGAACATCTGGGATTGGTTGTTGCTGGTCAGTGAAATGAATATGTATGCAGCTTCTTGGGTGGGACCAGAAGAAATTGAGAGGGAGAGCAGACCCAGAAGCAAGCAAGCAAGTAAGCAAGCAGCGGAAGACTAGTGAGATGATCTGTGTGTATCTGTGTGTGTTTGTGTGGCACTCCAGGGGATAATGTGCCACAGTACTAACACCAAGGGTTAACTCCCCACACAACCCACAACACTACACAAGCACCTCCAGGCCAGAAGGGGAAGCTAAAGCAGCCCCCCTATATATTCTGGTGTGGAGAGGAAGTGAGTAGTTCAGTGCGGTGCAGCACTGAAGAAGAAGGGCTGTGGTATAAAGGAGCTGCCTTAAGCTCCCCCACGGTCCACTGCTCAATTCCAGGCCTAGCTAGGGTCTGAGGGAAGGAGTTGATAGAAACAGAGGAACACATCTGGGAGATTGAATTACCTCGTAACTCACCCCGGAGGAGCGCAAAGACTGGATACCGGATCTGAAAACTGTGACTGACACAAGCAGCTCAGTATACACCGGACTAGTGGAGGTTATAGATCTTCATTGTACCACAGTGAAGCAACATGGCGGGGTCAGAAACACTAAGATAAGACTCAAGTTGCCTAGCAAGAGGATACCCGTGAGAGGAGATAGGGCCGGCAGCCTAGCTAAAGCAGGACCACACACACAGCGCAGGAGTGGGAAGACAAGGACCCAGTCAGGGTGGGAGCAACCTGGCCCTGGTACAGACTCCGTGGGCAGTACTCTGCTGAATAACACCTACAGTAAAGACTTGGAAAAATATAAAACTGTGAGTCTGTGTGATCCTTGCACTCAAGCCCTACTTCCCCTCACAAACTACTATCATCTCTACTACTACCCCAACTCTGCATCATCCATAGACTATTACCACCACTGCCCCGGTGAACTAGGCTCTGCCCGTGGAGAGTCGTTACATCTTAGGCTGCTACCCATCATCCCCGGAGGTTCTGCAGCAGAGGTGATCACCCTGACCACATGCCATGGGTGGCATCGCGACTTTCTCCCCTGTAAATACCTCCCATTACTTGTGGGCTCGGGACACGGTCCGGACCAAGACCGCCGTGATACCCTGTGATACCCCCGAGTACCCCGTCCCAGTGGGCTCCACATTTGTCTATAGGGGTGAGACAATGCGGCAATAGAGTCTTATCTCCTTACAGATATCGGCAAAAACCTGATTGAAAGCTGCTCACCTGGAAAAGTTGTGTTACACACAACAAGTATGCATGCCTGGATACAGCTGCTGCAGGACCCACACATCCACGATCGACGTGGCAAACAATAGTTGTATTGGGACAAAGTGTCTCAGGATCCGTGCTGCTGGATGAATGAAACCAGAAACTTGAACACTGGTTTCAATAGGTGTTCTTTATTGCTACGCATTTCGGAGCGTTACCATGCTCCTTCCTCAGGGACCTATGGTAACGCTCCGAAAAGCGTAGGAATAAAGAACACCTGTTGAAACCTGTGTTCCAGTTTCTGGTTTCATTCATTCAGCAGCACAGATCCTGAGACACTTCATCCCAATACAACTACTGTGTGTTTGTCAGCTTTTAGACACCTTTGAAGGTGTTTTCTATGTGTTTCATGTTATCTGACATTGATTTAAATGTGCAATGTGGTTCAAAAAGTTTGGGCAAACTGTCGGACAATTCGTTTAACCAAACAGAATTCAAACACTCAGGTGTTCGCTCATCTCTTATTACAAGCTCAATACCAATGAAGATGAGCATGTTTCCTGGGTACCTATGGGAAGATACATCTGTATCTTTCAACCAGGTGGTTTGCCACCAAGAATCCAGTAGGAAGTATTTCTAAATGCAAGCTCAGTTTAAGACAGTTATTTCTAACAAAAAGATGTGACTTTTGTTCCACCGCATAAGAATTCAGCCATTGAGACATTGGTAGAGGTGGTTAACTATGACATAGAAATGTTGAAGCAGAATTTAAGCATCCTAATCTTACGTCAGATGAGATCAAGGCACTGAGGGATTAGGTCCACGATGATGACATTAACATTAAACCAGCTGATAAGGGTGGAGCTATTGTCATCATGGACAAATCTAAGTATTTGATGCAGCTTACAAGACTGAATTATGATGTTGAGGCCTATAAAAATTTGTATTATTACCCTAAATATTTTACACTCCATTTGAGAGATTTTGACACCAGCTTTAACAAAAAGCATTATAGACCAGGACTTGTTCAATTATTTGAGTGTAAAATTACCAACTACACCTGTTATATAAATCTTGTCAAAGGTGCATATAACTTTGGATAATACTCCTGGAAGCCCCATTGTGTCTGGCACTGATTCAATGTTCAGCCACATTGGGGTTTTATTTGATAGAATTTTAAATCCTTTGTCGAAGCAATCGAAATTGTACATCAGACACAACCAATTTTATGAAAAAGATTGAGCAATTTTCATGTAGTAGTAATTTCATCCTATTCCCCTTTGACGTTGTTTCATTATATACATCTGTCTCCCATGACTTTGTTATTGCAGTAATACAAAGGAAATTGGAACAGATGAATTACTCAGGAGATACAAGGTCCTTTAGTGGACCTGTTGAGATTGGTACTTATGAGCAATTATTTTTTGTTTGGGATTGTTATTTTTGGACAAAAAAGGGGGAACTCAATGACAGTGAATATTGCACTAGCCTATGCAAATTTTGTTATAGAGGCCCTAGAGGAAGGTGTCATCTATGTGTCCCCCCACATTGAGTCTGTGGCGGTGTACTGGTAATACATAAATGACTAGTGATGAGCGAGTGCAATCGTTACTATTCGCTGCTCTCACAGATATTGAGGTATTCGTGCCATTCATTACATTGCAAGTACTTATCTCGTGATATTTTAATTTCCTGCCCAGCATGTTTGGCAACTGATTTGCAGCCACTAAACGTACTGGGTTTGTTAACCAATCACATTAATGCTGCAGGCATCTTGGTAGTGGCATACTGTGATTGGCTGGCCTCGCAGTGTCATAGGGTCTATATAAGCCCTGCTGCCAACATCTTGCGTACATTGCATCTGGAAACTGCGTAATAGTAGTACAGGGTGAGGGAAAGCAGTGTTTAGGGAAAGTGTTTCAGGCATACATATAACACCAACGTTCTTTTCAGAGCTACATGGAGTGTATAATAGGTCAGTGTAGTGCAGGGAGGGAAAGTTTGTGGAGAAGGGAGATTGTTTAAAGCAATGTTTCAGTACCTACATATTATCAGAATACCATAGCTCTTTTTAGAGCTAAAACCACGGTGAACTAGGTCACTGTAGTGAAGAGAGAGGAAGTTTATGGAGTAGGGAAAGATTAACCTCTCCTTCCAGTGTTTCCAAATTAGATCAGCTCTTGTTATAGCTCTTTTTCCAGCACAGATATATTATTATTATTATTATTATTATTATTATTATTTATTTATATAGCATTATTAATTCCATGGTGCTGTACATGGGAAGGGGTTACATACAAAGTTATAGTTATAGTTTACAGTAAACAAATTTATAATGACAGACTGGTACAGAGGGGAGAGAACCCTGTCTTTGTGGACTTATATTCTGCAGGATAATGGAGAAGAGACAGAAGGTCAGGCTTGCAGCAGCTGTGGTGGTGGTGAGGCAGCAGAATACTTATTGCAGACTGTAAGGTTTCCTGAAGATATGTGTTTTCAGATTTTATAAGGATCCGAGGGTGGTGGATAATCGGAAGTGTTAAGGTATTCCAGAGAATGGGGAATATTTGGGAGAAATCTTGGCGGCGGTTTTGTGAGGAACAAGTAAGTGTAGAAGAGAGGAGTAGGTCTTGGGAGGATACAAGATTACATGAAAGAAGATATTGGGAGATTAGTTCAGAGATATAGGGAGGGGACAGGTTGTGGACGGCTTTGTAGGCCAGTGTTAGTAATTTTAACTGGATTTTTTGCGGAATTGGGAGCCAGTGAAAAGATTTGCAAAGGGAAGAAACAAGGGAGTAGCAAGGACAGAGGTGGATTAGTCAGGCAGCAGAGTTGAGGACAGACTGGAGAGGTGCAAGAGAGTTATCAGGGAGGCTACAGAAGAGGGTGTTGCAGTAATCAAGGTGAGAGATGATGAGGGCGTGCACAATAGTTTTAGTAGATTGAGGGCTGAGGAAGGACTGATTCTGGAAATATTTTTGAGTTGGAGGCGACAGGAGGTGGCAGGAGTTTGGATGTGTGATTTAAAGGACAGGGCAAAGTCAAGAGTTTCTCCGAGGCAGGGGATTTCAGGTGCAGGAGAGAGAGTGATGCCATTTACCATAATAGATAGATTGGGTTGGGAAGATACATGAGTTGGAGGAAAGATGATGAGTTCAGTTTTGTCCACATTGAGTTTTTGGAAGTGAGAGGTGAAGAAGGAGGATATGGCTGACAGACACTCCGGGATTCTGGACAGCAGAGAATTGACATCTGGGCCAAAGTGGTAGATCTGAGTGTCGTCCGCATACAGGTGGTACTGGAAGCCATGGGACTTTATGAGTTGTCCTAGGACAATGGTATATATAGAGAAAAGTAGGGGCCTTGGGACAGAGCCTTAAGGGACTCCAACAGAGACTTGGCGGGATGAGGAGGTAGTGTGGGAGTGGGAAACCCTAAATGTGCAGTCAGAAAAGTATGAGGCGATCCAGGACAGGGCAAAGTCTTTGATGTCAAGGGAAGAGAGGATCTGTAGCAGTAGACAGTGGTCGACTGTGTAGAATGCAAAAGGCAGAGGACAGGTCCAGAAGGAGGAGGATGGAGAACTGTTTGTAAGCTTTTTCTGTGAGTAAGTCATTAATAATTTTGGTCAGGGCGATTTCAGTGGAGTGGTGGGGGCAAAAGCCAGATTGGAAGTTGTCAAGGAGAATGATGAAAGGTGGGAGCAAAGTTGAGCATGGACATGCTGCTCAAGGAGTTTGGAAGCAAATGGAAGCAGTGATGTGGGGAGATAGCTGGGCATAGTAGTTGGGTCAAGGTTTGTTTTTTAAGTATGGGTGTGATGGTGGCATGTTTGAAGGCAGAGTGGAAAGTACCAGAAGATAGCGATAGGTTGAAGAGATGGGTTAGGGCTGGGAGAAGCGTGTTAGAATGGTTGGGTTAGAATGGTTGGGGAGGAGGTGGGAAGGGATGGGGTTAAGTGAACAGGTGGTGAGGTGTGATTTGGAAAGGAGTAAACTCTCCTTAAGTGATGTTGGAGAAGGAGGTTATTAAGGAAGGGAAGAGGTCTGGTATATGGGGTGGTAGAACAGTAAACGTTTGCCTTGCTTGGTCCATCTTATTTTTGAAGTAGGTGGTAAAGTCCTCGGCAGAGAGGAGGGGAGTTGGAGGTGGCAATAGTTGGCATAAGAAAGAGTTAAATGTGCTGAAAAGTTATAATACTAGCCTTTTGTGCTGTCTGGTAGAAAGCACACACTTGTCATTTTTCTCCCGGCAATTTTTGGGTTGACAGTTCGCTTGACTTGTGCCTTCAAAACCTTACCAATTTATATGGTCAAAGTGTGTGCTTCTAAAATCAAAAACAGTACTACTATCATTTTGTGCTGCCTGGTATAAAGCACGCACTGGTCATTTTTACCCGTGTCATGTTTGGGTTGATAGTTGCTTGGCTTATGCCGTCAAAAGCTCACCATATGGTCATAATGTACATGGAATTTGTGGAGACTTTTATAGAACATCACACCAGACCTGATTTGGCAAACACTGGTAATAGCGAAAAATTATTTCGGAGCTAGATTATGGCAGTCTAAGGAAAAAGCACTTTTTGCACTGAATTTGTGGAGATTTTAAGACAGCACTGCACCAGACCTGACTAAGCTAAAACTGCTTTTAAGCCATAAAAAAGACTGCTTTAGGAAGGAATCACTAAACCTACTATGTACAAGTGCATCTCAATAAATTAGAATATCATCAAAAAGTTAATTTGTTTCAGTAATTCAATATATAAAGTGAAATGCAAATATTATATAGAGTCATTACAAAGAGAGTGATCTTTTTCAAGTGTTTATTTGTGTTAATGTTCTGTTAATGTCGCATTGTAAAGTACTACGGAATATGTTGGCGCTATATAAAATAAAGATTATTATTATTATTGTTTACAGCAAATGAACACCCAAAATTCATTATCTCAGAAAATGTGAATATTGTATAAGACCAATTGAAATAATAATTTTTAAATCATGAATGTTGGCCAACTGAAAAGTATGTACAGTAAAAGCACTCACTACTTGCTTGGGGCTCCTTTTGAATGAATTACTGCATCAATGCAGCGTGGCATAGAGGTGATCAGCCTGTGGCAATGCTGATGTGTTATGGAAGCCCAGGTTGCTTTGATAGCAGCCTTTAGCTTGTCTTTATTGTTGGGTCTGATATCTCTCATCTTCCTCTTGACAATACCCCATAGATTCTCTATGGGTGTAGGTCAGGCAAGTTTGCTGACCAATCAAGCACAGTGATAATGTGGTTATTAAACCAGTTATTTGTACTTTTGGAAGTGTGGACAGGTGACAAGTCCTGCTGGAAAATTAAATCTCCATCACCAAAAATATTGGCTTACCCTCCTTGTGGAGTGTGTCAGACAATGACTGCCTTCTGGACATCTGTCAAGTCAACAGTCTTCCCCATGACTGTGCAAGCTACTGAACCAGACTAAGGGGCTATTTCAAATGCTTAGTAAGCCTTTGCAGGTGTTTTGTCTTAATTATTCTAATTGAAAATGTTGGATTTTCACTGGCTGTAATCCATAATCATCAACATTTACAGAAATAAGCACTTAAAAAAGATCACTATCAAGTCCCCATCTCATTGCCCCTCCAAATTTCCTGTTCTTCATCCCAAGAAGTATGCATGCAACAGTCTGTTAGTTCCTCAGTTATTTATTCCTTAAAATTTACAATTGTATAAATCTACATATACTTATTTGATGCTGAAACAAATTAAGTCTTTTTATTTACATCTGATGGCAATAAAAAAAATTGACCATCAATTTGAGTCAAATTTCACAGGTCCTTTTGCAAATCAATTGATGAGGATTCGTCAAAAAATAAATAAAATGCCTTGCATCAGAAAGACTGAGGAATATTTCCTAATGGCATCAGCAAGCTCATGTCATTAGATGTAACCTCTTGGGTTTCACTATAATTCCCAAGCTATCACATAACAGGGGCATCACAGGCAGTATAAAATATAGAGGCCAGTTGAGGAGTGCCATTAATGATTGTAGCATGAAAGGATAAATGCCACTCTACACGTTCCAATATCGTTACGATATTGTATACAACGGCACGGGAGCGCGCACGTTTTTGGCACTTGTCCAAGATCACATAGTAGATGTCACACAGGGAGATATCGGCAGGCAACGCAACTGCGATGTATACGCCCCCTCGTACTAGCAACCCAGGGAATGACCATTTAACATGGGAGTGAATAGGGGAGGTTGTGCTCCAAATCGTTGTTGCGCCGTCACACAGCACGATCTGGTCATATCGGAGAGCCAATATTGGCCAGTTGGAGAGCCTGCAGAATTCCCAAACGATATCGTTTATGCATCGTTGTTGCGTCGCATTGCTCATTTACACCACACAACGCACGAACAATATCGGCAGCAACGCACAAACCACGTGACTTTTTATCGTTATTGGGCAACGATATCGTGCCGTGTATAGTGGCCTTAAGAGGTTGGAGTGTGCAACTCATTCTATCAATGGAAAAAACAAGGCCTAATCTCACTGTGGTGTACTATTTTCAATTCTCAAGCAAATTGAAAGTGGTAGTACTACTGTGTGAATAATAAAACAATAATTCAATTATTCAGGTGAAATATAATGAAGGGCTGTTACCTGTATAATCGCACAATGTGACTGAATTCTTAAATTTCACTCAGACTCAAAATCTGTTTATTTCAAATGATCACAGAATTTTATTAGACTTATGTTCAAAATATTTTTATTGAATAGATATAATCATACAAGTTTATGGATTTTACAATCAAGTTCAATAGGTAGAATATCAGAATCGTACAGTTCAGATTAATTAAGTTTTGTAATTAAGTTAAAATTGAGGAAGTATTATACATAGATTCTAGTGATGGGCGAATCCTAAATTACTCGGAATCGCTTGACTCTAGCGAGTCCGAGCCCAGGACTCGCTACTCGTTGCGAGTCTAGCGAGTCCAATGTTAATGAATGGGGAAGCGAGTAATAGCGAGTAGTGTGAGATTTACAAATCGCAGATGTGTCTCGGAAGCTTCAGCCTGAAGCAATCCTAGTTTTGTCATTTATTTGCATTGCTCGTTTACTTTGTAAGTAATCGCTGACTCTCACAGATAAGATCCTGTCTTCTCTGTGTTCTGGCTGCCCCAGCTCCAGGGTCCTAGAGCCTGCCTGCTGCCTGATGTAGCAGTGCTGAGATTGTTCTCAGTCTGCTCATTCCCTGTGTACAGACATGAATGTCTGTGCACAGAGATGATGTAGCAGAGCTGAGATTGTTCTCAGTCTGCTCATTCCCTGTGCATAGAGATCTATATATATGCACAGGGGATGTAGCAGAGAGGACATCGCGTTTTGGACTGCGTCGGACGGAAGAGGATTTTTTTAATTAAAGATGGAGTCCCTAATGGCTTTTTTTTTTAATTTCTAATAAAAAAATTTCTTTGTGTTGTGTTTTTTTAAAACAATTTAATAGAAATTCATGGCGGTCATGTCTAATATTGGCGTGACCGCCATAAATTTCGGGCTTAGGGCCAGCTGATAATACAAAGCTGGCCCTAACCTCTATTACCCAGCGTGCCACCGCCACCAGGGCCGCTGGAAGAGCGGGGTTCAGCGCCAGAGGATGGCGCTTCAATGAACGCGCCATCGTCTGGAGCGGCTGCGGGCTGCAATTTGCAGCGGGGGGTGCCCAGAGAGCTTGGGCATCCCTGCGCTGCGGATTCCAGCCCCCAGCTGCTTAGCTGTACCTGGCTAGACATAGAAATTGCGCGGAGCCCCACGCATTTTTTTTAATTATTTCATGAAATTCTGAGATTCTGACTCTGAAATTCATGAAATAATTTTAAAAAAATGCGTGGGGCTCCGCGCAATTTCTATGTCTAGCCAGGTACAGCTAAGCAGCTGGGGGCTGGAATCCGCAGCGCAGGGATGCCCAAGCTTTCTGGGCACCCCCCACTGCAAATTGCAGCCCGCAGCCGCCCCAGAAGATGGCGCGTTCATTGAAGCGCCATCCTCTGGCGCTGAACCCCGCTCTTCCAGCGGCCCTGGTGGCGGTAGCACGCTGGGTAATAAAGGGGTTAATACCAGCTTTGTTATACAAGCTGGTATTAAGCCCGAGATTCTTAATGTCAGGCCACATTTGACCCAGCCACTAAGAATCTCCAATAAAGGGTTAAAAAAACACAGAGAAAAATTTTTATTTGAAATAAAAAAAAAGCCATTAGGGACTCCATCTTTAATTAAAAAAATCCTCTTCTGTCCGACGTAGTCCAAAACGCGATGTCCTCTCTGCTCATCCCTGTGAATAGATAGATGTATATGCACAGGGAATGAGCAGACTGAGAACAATCTCAGCACTGCTACATCATGTCTGTGAGCAGGTGGGCTCTAGGACCCTGGAGCTGCACAGAGAAGACAGCTGGACTCGGCTCGCAAAGAAACAGCAGTTATCTGCGAGTTTCCCTGCTATCACTGGCACAGTAGCCAGTGATTACTCGCACGAGTCTAATGCAAACAAGGGCAATCCTAGTTTTGTCAGCGTTTCTGACAAAACTAGGATTGATATTGATTTGCATTGGACTCGTGCGAGTAATCACTGGGAAACTCGCAGAGTACCGAGTCCTGCGAGTCCCTTACTACTCGCCGAGTAACGAGTCCTAGCGAGTAGATTCGCCCATCCCTAATAGAATCTAGTAACTTCGAGTTTTATATCGTCTCATATAGCTTCAGAGATTTGTAGTGCGTATTAGCATCAAATGGGTTACAATCAAACAAATTACTATTTATAATTTATAAATCATGTTAATCAATAAAGGAAGGCATAAAAACGGGAAATTGGGGGGGGAATAAACTGGAGTGTGAAGAGCCCATTGGAACCATTTAGACAAAACTGTGCAGAGTATTTCAGTATTATTGTCTATTTACATAACTCACATCGGCGATGAGGGAGTCATAATGTGATTCCAGTCATACCATTTTCTATAGTATTTGTTTAGTAAGTTGTTCCTGAGAGCATACGCATGTTCATAAGTGTTATGTCATGCAATTTTTTCAACTAAGTGTTCAATCTTAGGGGGAAGAGGGTCTCTTCATTTAGCTGCAATAGTATTTTTTGCTGCGAGAAGGATATGTGCTATTATAGGTCTATATTTGTTTGGTAGATCTTAAAGGCCTAGTAGCAATACTGCTAGTTCTGGAGTGAGTTTCAGATTTAGGCCTGATAATTTATTTATTAGAGATTCAACTTCTGACCAGAAGGGATTAAGGACTGCACTATCCCAGAAACCATGAGTTAGATTACCATTATGCAAACAATTTCTCCAACGAAAGGGAGAGTTAGTTTCTTGCATTTTGTAGAGCTTAACTGGTGTAAAGTACCACCGAGAATAGATCTTGTATTGTGTTTCTAATAGAGAGAATCTGTATATAGTTTCAAAGTTTTTTTGAAGTACATCAGGAGAGATATTTATTTTAAGATCCTTTTCCCAAGCTGTGATGTTGGTAGCTTGTTGGAAGATAGAGTCCTGATTAAAATTCTGATAGATGTGGCCGGTTTTCCAGAATATTTGGGCTTGTGGGAATTTATGCATTTGTGCTAGATTATGTGGCAGAGAGAAGTTCAATTTATGAGTTTTAATGAGATTTTCAATTGTTTTCCATGTAGCTTCCTCTGCGTGGTTGAGTTTGTATTTGTTTTTTAGTATTAGGAAGGGTTCTAGTTTTCGTTTGTCGTTTAAAATATCAGATATGAAGGTGATGCCTCGTTCTTTCCATGAGGTCAATCTAATCCTTGAGGATATGTATTCCAGAATTTCTATTTTTATCCAGGAAGGAGGAACCATAGGGTACCATTTATTTGAGATTTTTAGTAATGATCTCCAGGCGAGAATTGTGGATCTAACTGTGAGTAATTCAGGGAGTGGTTTTGTTTTGTCGCATAGATAAGTGAGAGTAGTTAAATCTAAACCACCATGTGGATGTAGGGGATCTTCCATTGAGAGCCAAACAGATTTCTCCCTTCCCGTCCACCACGATTGACTGAGTTTCACTAGGGTGGTATAATAATAGGAAGTTAAATTTGGGAGTGCTAGTCCACCTCTTTGTTTACTCTTTTCTAGGGTTAGTCTAGCCACTCTCAGTTTATTTTTAGCCCATGTAAAGGAAACTAATTGGGTTTGTAATTTTTGTAGCCAGTTTTTTGGAATTATCAGTGGGAGCGATCGGAAGATATAGAGAAGTTTTGGTAGGAGGCACATTTTATATGCAGCTATCCTGCCTATCCAAGAGACCTACAGCTTTGTTAAATGAAGCATATCTTTCTGCAGAATTTTGTAAATATCATTTAAATTTGCTTCAATAATTGACAATAGTTATTTGGTGAGCTTGATTCCAAGGTAGTTAATATGATTAGTTTCCCAGGACATTGAAAAGTTTCTTTTAAGGGTCTCTAATGTTCCGGGGTCAAGATTTAGGTGATGAATTTATGTTTTGGACAGATTGATTTTGTAGTAGGAAACTGCAGAGAATTGGTTGATAGTGTTTAGTAAATTGTTTAGTGAATTAATTGGATCTGTGATTGTTATGAGAACATCATCAGCAAATCTTTTTGACGCGAGGGGATACCTTTTATTAATAAATTGGTTCTTATTATTTCTCCCAGTGGTTCTATATAAAGATCAAACAAGGTGGGTGAAAGAGAACATCCCTGTCTCATGCCATTTGTAAGAGTTATTTTGTCAGATAAAACATTATTAGTCATTATTTTTGCTGAGGGACATGAGTAGAGAGAAGAAATCGCAATTAAAAAGTTACCCTTAAAACCGAATTTTTGTAGTGTTTGGAAAATATATCCCCAATTCACCCTGTCGAATGCTTTTTCTGCGTCGACAATGATCATTAAGGCTGGAATTCTTGTCCTCTCTGTGTGGTGTAAAAGATTGATGGCACGTCTAGTGGCGTCAGAGGTTCCCCTTCCAGGAACAAATCCCACTTGATCTCTCTGTAGAAGTCCCAGAGAGATATCTATTGGAGTCTTGAGTTGAGAGATTTGGCAATAATTTTTAATTCCGAATTTAGTAATGAAATAGGGCGATAATTAATTACTTTGTCTGGATCTCCTTTGTTCTTATAAATAACTGTAATTACAGCTTCCTGCATTTCTACTGGTAATGCCCTTCCGTAAGATTATAGTTTATGAGTTTAGTGAGAAAGGGAATGAGGGAATTTTGGAAATTTATATAATATTCATTTTGGAGGCCATCTGGGACTGGGGATTTATTCTTTTTCAAGGAATCTATTGTCTGTTTAATCTCTACTTCTGTAAATTGAGAGTTAATAAAATCTAGATCTTTTTTAGATAAGGAGGGGAGTTTAATAGAATCTAAAAATTTGTCTATGTTAGATTGTGTGGGAAAACTTTCAGCCGAGTAATCTCTCATATTGTAGAGGTTTTGTAAAATTTAGCAAAAACATTAGAAATATCTTTGGGATTTTTGTAAGTTTTGTTGTGTTTATCTTTTATTTGTAAGATTTTAGTTTTAGTCCTGTGGGCTTTAATTTTGTTAGCAAACATTTAGCAGGTTTATCCATAGAGTTGTAAAAGTTGGATTTCATAATACGAATGTATTTGTCGTACTCTACCGTTAATAAACGTTTTAATTGGACTCTAAGTTTAAGAACTTCTGTGTGTGTTTCGTCCGTGGGTGTATGTTCCTGCGAGAGTTCTAAATTTCTAATTTGCTTAATTATTTTTTCTGTATTTAAAATGTTATCACGCTTCATTTTAGAATTAAATTGAATCAGATGGCCTCTGATTACTGCTTTGTGAGCAGTCCAAAGTGTAGGTATTGAAATGTCACCTGTATTATTTTCTTTAAAGTATAAGTCTATAATTTTTTGAATTGCAGCTTTATATTGCGGGTGGCGGAAGAGGAAAGAATTTGCTCTCCATATTTTTTGTTCAGAGTGGGAGTACCCCTGATTGATTTCGAATAATAGCGGTGAGTGGTCAGACCACGTCCTGGGCAGAATAATAATGGATTTAATATTTTGTAGAGTTCGGATGTCTGTTAGAAGTAGAACAATTCTAGCGAATGATTTGTGGGCGTCAGAAGAATGAATAAATTCGATTGACGAGGTATTAAAGCAGCGCAAAGCATTGAATAATTCCTCATTGTTTATCCAGGAATCAATAGAAGTGTTTGCGTTCCTGTTTTTATTCGATGAATCTAGATTATGGTTGGGTACTGCGTTAAAATCTCCAAAGATAAGCAACTGGCCTTTTCTAAAGTCTTGGACAATTTTTATTAATCTCTTTAGGAATGTAATTTGACTTTTATTTGGGGCATATATATTTACTATGGTGTAACAAATATTGTCTTTTTACAAATGAGTATTAGAAAGTGACCATATTCATCATAAATCATGTTTATTTTTTGAATTTGACAGTCTTTTGCAATGATGGCAACTCCTGATTTCTTCTTTTGTTAGAGGCTACAAAGATGTGTAAGTAGTGTTTATTCGTGAATTTAGGTGGGCTGTTTGAAGAGAATTTTGTCTCTTGAAGACCGGCAATATCAATGTCTAGTTTTTTTTAAGTCTGACCATACTAGGAATCTTTTCTGAGGTGAGTTGAGGCCCTTTACGTTATAAGACAAGCATTTCTTAGCTATACTCTAGTCTTTGCGCTTGTTTATGTTCATAGGCTCTCCAAAGAAAAGGGTATGGGAGGGAGATGGGGAAGGTGTATCATTGTAAAATAAAAAATTGGTATTTTTCATTTTTAAGCAATTGAAGATAAGTGAAAAAAAATTAGGTGATATGCACCAGTAACAATTTGGTAACTGTAAACAATATAAAGTGTAACAGCGGAAGGGTCAATGCCAGTGTAAAACTTCCGTAAAAGCTCAAGATTTAGCCTTTGTGCCTAGGCTAGGATCAATACTGATTATCAAGATCACAAATAATTAGTCTTATGCAATCATGTGTCAGAAATGCGTAAATCCTTTAGGATTTTTAGTCCAGTTACTGTATCGTCTATTGTGATTTTTTTGGTTAAATGTAAAGGAAACATTAGTAGTGGGTCTACCACATCTGTAGCGGATATTGCTTTTCTGGAGGACGTCAGTAATCGGTTTTAATGATTTGCGTTTAATCATGGTTTCTTTTGAAACATCTTGGAAAACCTTGATTTTCTCAAAAGGAGAGGGAAGTACTTTATTATTCCAGAAAAAGTTAGTAAGTAGTTCCCTGGTCTGGTAAAAGGAAAATTTTATTATTACATCTCTTGGGATGTCACCTGGAAGGCGCGATGGCTTTGGGAGTCGGTGGGCCCTCTCTATTGAGTATTGGATATCTGGAAGTGAGGGGAGTGTTGTTTTTATCAAATTTTTTATGTAAGGCATGAAGTCAAGATTTTTAATCTTTTCCGGTATGCCTCTAAATTTGAGGTTATTACGGCGATCCCTATCTTCCCTGTCTGTTAATTTATCTTTGAGTAATCTTATTTCCTCTTTCATCAGAACCTGTTCTTTTTTTGTCATTTTGTTTTCTTCATCTAAAACATGAATTGCTCTTTCATTTCTATCTGTTCTGGATACTATGGAAGCTATCGGATAGCACATATCATCAAACTGCTCTGTTTGATCCTCCTTTAGGGACTGTTTAAAAGCAGTGAAGAGACTCCGAAAAAAATCTCTATCCATGGCTTGGTTAACATTAAAGTTTAAGAGTGGGTCATCTTCCAGTTTTTCTCTTCTAGAGCGGCGCCTAGCTGGTCTTTTGGATTTGGTATCATCATCTGAATCTGTATTATCTTGTAGACTGAAGGATAATTGTGGTTTGGGTGGAGTCTCTGTCTTTACGTTTGTTAATTGACTGTGAGGACTCTTTTGGGTCATTAAGTCATCTGAAGGATCATCTCGGTCTATCTGTTGGCTATCTCCTACATCCATAATATTCTCCTGTCCAAGGTATATTGGTCCTTGGTGCATTTGGGATATTTTAATTGTGTGAGAGTCTTTGCTAGACTCAATTTTCTGGTCACTAGAAGTTATTTTGTTTTGGTTAGGTTTAATTTTTGGAGGCATTTTTTTGAGATAGGGAGAAGGACCTTCTGTGTGTCTATATTATCAAGTTTTAAATCTGAATATATGTGACAATTAACCAGCCTACAAGATGTGCGGACATTAATAGGAGGGCTAATAAGTAAGCTAGATTATATTTGAGAGTTTAAATAGTATTTCTCTGTCATGTGTGTCAGCACTGAATTGGTTCTTAGACTTTTTACCAGTGATGAGAGCAAGTATATGAGGAAAGAGAGTAGATGTGTGCATTCAATACAACACTATTATATTAAAGGATAAATATTCTAATCTTTCTTCTTTCTGCGAAGCTTGGAAGCATTGGAGGCTCGCCAGCCTTACTTGCTTGTAGGTATTAAGGATAAGATAAGATAGGTTTAGATAGGTAGCACAAAACTATTATAATAAATGGATAAATTTCTTCTGTCTTCCCTCCTCCATCTGTGAAGCTTGGGAGCGTCGGAGATTCGCCTACCTCAATTGCTTGTAGATTTCAGGAGATCCCATCAGAGAAAATGTAAAATCCCTCATTAAGTCCTTATAACAGAGGGGATGAATACAGGTATGAGTACAGGTTATAATAACAAATGCTCATTCAGTCTAGGGGAGAAATCTTATTAAGAATCCAGAGTCTGCGCAGCTGGAGGACATGAGGATCTGCCGATCCCTTTTGCTTGAAGTTTCTCCTGCTCCCGGTTGTTTGTAAGTGATCAGCAACTAACGCTGCTTTTTAAATGCAGCAACACGGTCTGATGCTGACAAGCGCTGAAGCCCCACAGGCCCCAGCACTCACCAGAGGAGAATGATGTCAGCTCTTCAGACAGGCTTGATCTACAGAGGGATATCATTCCACCAAGAAGCGCCGGCCATCGTCATGGAGAAGAAAAATAAAAATAGTCCTTCTTCCTAGTTTCACCGATCAGCCTCAGTTGATCTGAATTAAGTAAAAGTTTTCTTTCACCAGCATAACAACTAGGCTGTGTCAATTTAGGTAATAAGAGCAGCAGAAAAGTCCAGACTACAATATTAGTGAAAAAGGTAGCAATGCATAGCAATGGCAGTTTCCTGTCATAAATATATGTAAAGGGATTGTGAGGTGATCCAAATGACTGAATATAGGAATTACACCAGGATCTTTAGTGGGTGTTAATCAACACAGTTTGAATCACATATACCAATGGTAGTATAGTTAAATCTTGTGCAGTACAGGTTTAAAAGTCACCTATTGTTGGGTAAAGCTCTATTGGACAATAAAAATGAGATTTAACCTCCCTAGCGGTATTCTCGAGTGTAACTCGGGGTTAACTTTCACTGCTAGAACAGTAACCCCGAGTCACACACGGGATCGGGAATACCTGCTGCTGCTGCTGCTCACTGTGAGGCCTCGGGGGGTGTTTCAGGGGGTTGTGCAATTCAGAGCTACAGCTCTCACTGTAACTGCCCAGCACTGCCACCCCCTGCTACAGCCGCGGGTGAGTTCCGGGGGGGGGAGGGTGCAGTCGCTGCTAGCCGCCCCTGCTACAGCTGTGGGTGAGTTCCGCGGGGGGTGCTATCACTGCCCAGCACCTCCGCGCCTGCTGCAGCCGCAGGTGAGTTCCGGAGCCCTGCTGCAGGTCTTACCCCCTTGCCGCCGGCGCCATGGCAGGGATATGGTACTGCCCCCTTCTCCTAGGGCTAAGGTTAGGGCTAGGGTTAGGGTTAGGGTTAGGGCTAGGGCTAGGGCTAGGGTTAGGGCTAGGGCTAGGGTTAGGTCTAGAGCTAGGGCTAGGCTTAGGGTTAGAGCCTGAGCTGCAGACGAGAGGAGGGGCGGAAACACCCAAGGGAAGCAGGATGCTTCCCTCAGTTACCCTGCTTTCACAGGTGGCCCCCTACTGATGCTTGAGGGGCCCCCAACCCAGTCGGGGTCCTGGTGCAGCTGAACCAGCTGCACCACGACAAGTCCGTCCCTGACGCTCGGAGCAGCGGAGTCTCCTTACCTTCTGCTGGTGATCTAGCGATGTCACCGCTGTGATCACCGGTGAGAGCCCCCTTTGGATGCCTCCATATGACTTCCTGGTTCCGTCTCTGTGAGCCACAGCGGTTCATTGGAGGCGGAACTGGGCGGGAAATACAAATGTATAACATTTCTGCCCATAAAAGAAATTTTTTACTAAAAAAATGGTACCGCTTTTAGTATAAAATTCCTGACATACTCATACCGCCAGGGAGGTTAATGTAATTTCATTGAACTATAGACTGAATTTAACGATTTCCATTGACTGATATGGGGCAAGTGCAATTTTTTATGAGGTAACCTCAAAATGGGGCCTCCATCACTTCCCTGAGGGATCAGAATTCAAGATGGTGTCCTGAGGTGATTTCCTCACAGGAGTAGTGTCAAAATGGCTCAAATGTAGCCCAAGAATAAAGTCTTACAGGTCTTGTTGCTTTATTGAGACAATTTGCCTTTAAAAAGGCAAAAAGTCTCAGTAGATTTTCTGTGGGTACAGGAGCTCAGGGATCCATGTCCTTCACAACCCACTGCAGGCCACGCCTCTCCTTTATTAGACTTAAAACACTAGTAATATGTAAATAATCTGCATATTATTTGCGGAGCAAAAATTTACTTTTTAATAAAATATATCCCACCTACAATAAATACAATCTTTTCTTAATTTGGTGGAATTGACTAACAGTGAGACAAATCAAAAGATTTTCATCATCCAAAGTTGATGAAAGTGACAGAAAGCCCACAAATCTTTCCCACGTCATCAGGTATTTGCTTTAATGCTAAGATTCTCAGCATCATAATTAACTTCTCAGTCATTAGTGCTTACAAAATGTGTCATCTTTCCAGACAATTATGTAGAGTGAATAGGTAATGTCACATAGCTTTTCTTTCCCTAACAATTTACTATTCAAGGACTGTTTGTTATTACTTAGCTAAGGAACATATCAAAGGCCAGCTAATCAAAATGCATTGATCCAAAATATAATTTCTTCCCTTACTTGAGCAGAGCTCATCTTTACATTTTGTTTGCAAGGATCCTGATATGTGACATGGTTTTTAATATTTATATCTAAATTCTAAAATCAAATGACTATCATTGATCAATATAATTACAAACATGTATTGCTAAAAGGACTTTCTTATTTAAGATGAAAAAAAGAAGGCAAATTCAATATTTAGAGTACTGCACTTATTTATTACCAGAATTCTAATAAACATCACATATGGAAGATTTTAAACATCTTTATTAGTGATGAGCGAATCTGCTCATTACTATTCGGTACTTGTATTAATATCATGGTATCCGAGCTGCTCGCTTCACAAGATTCGATTGTCCCATCCAGCATGTCTGGCGCCTTATTTTGAGCCACTAAACATGCTGCGATTCCTTGACAGTCACAATTGGTTGTGGCCTTACTGTGATTGGCTGTCCGCCCAGCATCATAGGGTCTATATGACCCCTGCCACCGCCATCTTGCATGAATTACATTCAGAAACAGCGTAGCGTGAACAAAGGTACAGAGCAAGCAGCATATAGGGAGAGTATTTCTGTCACCTTAATATAACATGACAGCTCTTTTACGAGGTACATTGATGCTTTACTAGCTGAGAATAGCGAAGGGACCGCTTTTAGAGCAGGGACACAGAAAACAGAGTAACATTCCAATACCTGCATATTAGACTAATAGCTCTTTTTAGAGCTATTTTTTCATCTCACATTGCATCCTACAGTTGTGGCATCCCTGCAATTCTGTCAGATAAAACTCAGTTTCTTCCTGAAAATCATTGCAATCACAAATTCTTTGGTATTATTATCTTCATTTAATTTGTCTTCAATGAAAAAACACAAAAGAGAATGACGCAAAAAGTAAAACATAGATCATTTCACACAAATCTCCAAAAATGGGCAAGACAAAAGTATTGGCGCCCTCAGCCTAATACTTGGTTGCACAACCTTTAGCCAAAATAACTGCGATCAACCGCTTCTGGTAATGATCAATGAGTTTCTTACAATGCTCTGCTGGAATTTCAGACCATTCTTCTTTGGCAAACTGCTCCAGGTCCCTGATATTTGAAGGATGCCTTCTCCAAACTGCCATATTTAGATCTCTCCACAGGTGTTCTATGGGATTCAGGTCTGGACTCATTGTTGGCCACCTTAGAAGTCTCCAGTGCTTTCTCTCAAACCATTTTCTAGTGCTTTTTGAAGTGTGTTTTGGGTCATTGTCCTGCTGGAAGACCCATGACCTCTGAGGGAGACCCAGCTTTCTCACACTGGACCCTACATTATGCTGCAAAATTTGTTGGTAGTCTTCAGACTTCATAAAGCCATGCACACGGTCAAGCTGTCCAGTGCCAGAGGCAGCAAAGCAACCCTAAAACATCAGGGAACCTCCAACATGTTTGACTGTAGGGACCGTGTTCTTTTCTTTGAATGCCTTTTTTTTTTCTCCTGTAAACACTATGTTGATGCCTTTGCCCAAAAAGCTCTACTTTTGTCTCATCTGACCAGAGAACATTCTTCCAAAACGTTTTAGGCTTTCTCATGTAAGTTTTCGCAAACTCCAGCCTGGCTTTTTTATGTCTTAGGGTAAGAAGTGGGGTCTTCCTGGGTCTCCTACCATACAGTCCCTTTTAATTCAGACACCAACGGATAGTACGGGCTTACACTGTTGTACGCTTGGACTGCAGGGCAGCTTAAACTTGTTTGGATGTTAGTTGAGGTTCTTTATCCACCATCCGCACAATCTTGCGTTGAAATCTCTTAGCAATTTCTCTTTTCCGTCCACATCTAGGGAGGCTAGCGACAGTGCCATGGGCTTTAAACTTCTTGATGACACTGAGCATGGTAGACACAGGAACATTCAAGTCTTTGGAGATGGACTTGTAGCCTTGAGATTGCTCATGCTTCCTCACAATTTGGTTTCTCAAGTCCTCAGACAGTTCTTTGGTCTTCTTTCTTTTCTCCATGCTCAATGTGGTACACACAAGGACACAGGACAGAGGTTGAGTCAACTTTAATCCTTGTCAACTGGCTGCAAGTGTGATTTAGTTATTGCCAACACCTGTTAGGTGCCACAGGTAAGTTACAGGTGCTGTTAATTACACAAATTAGAGAAGCATCACATGATTTTCCTAACAGTGCGAATACTTTTGTCTACTCCCTTTTTTATGTTTGGTGTGGAATTAGATCCAATTTGGCTTTAGGACAATTCTTTTTGTGTTTTTTCATTGAAGACAAATTAAATGAAGATAATAATACCAAAGAATTTGTGATTGTAATCATTTTCAGGAAGAAACTGAGTATTATCTGACAGAATTGCAGAGGTGTCAATACTTTTGGCCACAACTGAATATAACAGAGTAGTTTCATTTTCTGGTGACCCTTCTACTTCTATTTTTGGGGTCACATTTTGCTTGGTCTGAGCCAAAGAGAACAAAATATTAATAGTGTCCTAGTCAGTTATTTAAAGCCTTTCAAAATGAGTACCATATATACTTGAGTATAAGCCGAGTTTTTCAGCATACATTTTGTGTTGAAAAGTGATCCCCTCGGCTTATACGCAATCTATTTACTGTGGTGGGGCAGTGAGTGGGATATACTGTAATGGGGGCTTGTACCAGCATAAGTGTGGCATACACCAACATATGGGGGCCATATACAGTGATGGGGGCATGTACTGGCATGGGGGTCAGATACTGTGATGAGGGCATGTACCAGCATGGGGGGAATATACTGTGATGGGGGCATGTACCAGCACATGGTGGCCATATACTGTGATGGGGGTTGTGTACCAGCATAGGGGGCCATATACAGTGATGGGGGCATGTACCAGCATAGGGGGAGCCAAATACTGTGATGGGGCCATATACAGTGATGGCGGGCATGTACCAGAATATGGGGGCCATATACATTGTGGGCATGTACCAGCACGGGGGGCCATATATTGTGATGGGGGCCATATACAGTTATGAAAGCATATACCACCATGGGGGCATACGCTGGGATGGGGGGCATGTATCAGCATGGGGTCTATTTACAATGGTGGGGGGCTATATACCAGGAGGAAGGGGTTGTATACAATGATGAGGGGCTATATACAGTGATGGGGTGTCTATATAACAGGATGGCCAAACACAGCTCAAACCAATTTACAGTGGAACCCCTGTTTTGGTCAGACAGTAGCTTCCTACACTATCACTTAGCAAACTTCAGCTCCACTGTCACACTCAACATGCTTGCGGGCCTGCTCATGAGCCTCAGACATACTCATCAGGACTTCTCTGAGCTTGTGTCAGGTTACATAGCGGGAATCATGCAGTAGCAAATTCCTCTGTGGCCCGGGCATGTTGTTTAATGCTTATATTGATGCAATTTTGAGAATCTGATGTATATCTTAAAACCAACAAAGTCAATTAGAGTTCAGAAGTGATGTGCCAATGTGTTTTTTTCTTGCAGATTTGGTGCAGATTTTGGGGCAGAAGAAAGATATATGAACCACATGTGCAAGGAAAAAAAAAGGGCAATGTAGGCACAATTCTTTTGACTTTTTTTTGTTGCACAACATTCTAAAATTATGTGAAGCACCTGAGGAATCACGGTGCTCAACAACCATCCATATATGTTCCTTAAGATATCTAGTTTACACAATGTGATATGTGAGGAGTTTTTACTGTTTAGGCCTGTTAGGAGCCCTCCAAATGAGACCTAGCTGGTGTAAGCTAATCATTCCTTCAAGTTTTGAATTTGATGGCGCTTCTGTAGTATTTTACAACATATGAGGTATCAGTGAACTGAATTTTCTCCTGTTACACTTGTGAAAAAAACTGAGCTCAAAGAACATTTTTTGTAGAGAAAATTGTATTATATTTTATTTTCATTGTCAAACTAAGAAACACTTGGGGTTCAAGGTGCTCACCATACGCCATACATCTAGAAAGGCTCCTTGTGGGGTCTAGATACCAAATTTTTGTCACTTGGGAGGGGTTTCAACTGTTTGGCATATTATGGCCTCTCCAAACGCAAAATGGCATCTGATAATTATTCCAGGCAATTTTCCACTTGAAAAGTCAATTGACGCTCCTTCTCTTACAAACCTCACCATACACCCAAACAGTAGTCTTCCACTACACATGAGGTATCAGCATACTCAGAAGAAATTTCACAACAAATTATTGGGTACATTTTTTCCTGTTGCCCTAGTGAAAAAAAAAAATTAGCGCAGAAACATCTTTGAGGAGAAAATGTGATTTTTTTTATTTTATTTTCATGGCTCAATGTTCTAACATTCTGCGAAGCACATATGGGTTCAAAGTGCACAACATACATCTAGATAAGTTCTTTCAGGGATCGAGATTCCAAAATGGGGAAACTTGTTGGGAGGTTTCTGCTGTTTAGACACATCTAAATTAGACTGTCCAAATATGACATGGCATCTTCTAATGATTCCAGGAAGTGTTGAATTTGAAATGGTGCTGCTTCACTTCCAAGCCCTGTCATGCATCCAAACAGTATTTTTTTGCCACATATGAGGTAGCAGTGAGTACGGGAGAAATTGAGCAACCAATCATGTGATTCATTTTTTTCTATTTCCCTTGTAAAGATAAAAAAATGTTGAGCTCAAAGAACTTCTTTGGGATAAAATGTGATTTATTTTATATTAATGGCCAAACTGTGAACCACCTGGGGGTTCAAGGTGCTTGCCAAACATCTAGATAAGTTCCATTAGGAGTCTAGTTTAAAAATGAGGTCACATGAGGGGTGTGTTCACTGTTTAGGCACATCAGGGACTCTCCAAACACGACATGGATCTGATAACGACTTTAGCCAATTTTCTGCTTGAAAAATCAAATGATGGACCCTTCACTTCCAAGCCTTCCTGAGTGACCAAACAGTATATTTCTACCACATTAGATGTATCAGTGCACTCAGTAGAAATTTCACAAAAACATTTTGGGTCCATTTTGTAATGTTATCCTTGTGAAAATTTTGAGGATAAAAAAACATTTTTGAGTAAAAAGTAAAGTACCGTAAATCTTTTTTTTCCTTTCACATTTCTTTAGTTCCTGTAAAGCACCTGAAGAGTAAATAAACTTCTTGATTGTGGTTTTGAGCAGTCTGAGGGGTGCAGTTTTTAGAATGGTATTTTCTGTCATATAGGACCCTTGAAATCACTTTAAATGTGATGTGGCCTCTAAAATAAATGGTTTTGTAAATGTAAAAATGAGAAATTGGTGATAAATTTTGAGACCTTCTAACTTCCTGACAAAAAAAAAAAATGATATATCATATGTTGTGCTGATGTAAAGTAGACATGTGGGAAATGTTATTTATTCACTATTCACCCCCAGCCTGTTTTGACTGTAATGACAAAACAATTTTTACAATTCTGATCAATGTCCCTTTATGAGGTAATAACTCTGAAATGCTTACACAGATCCCAGTGATTCTGACACTGTTATTTGAAAGATATTGGACTTTGTGTTAGTGGTAAATAGAGATGAGCCGCCACCCCGGTGTTCAAATTCGATTCGATTCGTCGAATCGACGGGGTGTTCGATGAACACCGTCGAACACCCCGGAAAACGAACAATCCGGGCTTGTGGGGCTTTTTCACTTCCACAATGTACGGAGTTCCGCGAGAACATGATGTCACCACAGGTCCTGGAAGCACAGAACCTTGCCGGAAAGCTTAAAATAGATATTTTTATGATTCGGACCTTTTCTTTAAGTAAAAGTTACTTAAAGAAAGGGTCCGAAACATAAAAATATCTATCATGTGACCGGAGTTCGCGCGAGAACATGACGTCAGACAGGGCCTAGAAGCCGCAGGACCTTGCCGGAGGCTTCGGTGTACCGCGGACAGGTGAGCATTGATTATTTTTTTATATTTAACACTTATTAGCTGTTTATTTTGGCCGAAAATGCGGCAGATGCGGTTTTCTGACCGCATCTGCCGCATTTTCGAACCAAAATCGAACATGTTCTATATTCGCCGAATTTGAACCAAATTGTTTGAATTCGGCGAATGACTCGAATAGCGCCAAAATCAACTCGAATTTGAGATTGGCGAACTATTCGAATCGAACATCGCTCATCTCTAGTGGTAAATGTAGGTAGATAATTTTTTAATTTCTTTTTGAAAGAAATTGAAATTTGAAAATAATTTTGCAATTTTCAAACTTTGAATTTTTACACTGGTCAACCAGAATAATATCTCACAAATTAGTTAATAAATAACATTTCCCACATGTCTACTTTACATCAGCTATAATTTTGGAAACAATTTATTTTTTTAGTTAGGAAGTTAGGAGGGTTCAAAGTTCATAATCAATTTATAATTTTTCCATCAAAATTTAAAAGACACTTTGTTTCGTGACCATATCACATTTAAAGTGACTTTGAGGGGTCGACATGACTGAAATCACCCAAAAATTAAACCATTCCAAAACCTGCACCCCTCATCCTATCGAAAACCACATTCAATACGTTTTTTAACCCTTCGGGTTTTTCACAGGAGCTGAAGGTACGTGAAAGACATTAAAATTTTGAAAAAATTTTGAAATTTTTCAAACTTTGAATTTTTACATGGTAAACCCAGAATAATATCTCACAAATTAGTTAATAAATAAAATTTCCCCATGTCTACTTTTCATCAGCTATAATTTTGGAAACAATTTATTTTTTTAGTTAGGAAATTAGGGGGTTCAAAGTTTTAATCAATTTTAAATTTTTTCCCTCAAAATTTTAAAAAACACTTTGTTTCGTGACCATAT